>JARJHM010001352.1:0-35759 GCA_033356055.1 Carex pumila | reverse complement strand
ATCACCTTAACTGTCTTATGCCAAGTGGGAGTCCTGTTATTGAATTTATATGATAAGTAGAGTTGCGGACTCAAGTTAGATATTATGTATATCTGAACTATCACTTGTACGGTATTGGATTTTAAATTAGACATACGCTCCATAAGAAATGGAGAATAATACCGTAACATATGTTTCATACCATATGTGCAATTGACCAACAGGGTAACAGAAGATATGATCTCTTCTTCTTTGTTGTGTGAGACCCGCGAGATCAAAAGGATCTCATAGTACTCCTCGATTTTTTACTAAATACTTGAAGTTACTTTTCAATTAGTTATTTTGGAATGTTACCAATGATCATGTATGATGCGATCTAATGGAACATATCTGAATAGCAAATTGATTTGGAATGAAAAGATTCTAGATAAAAGAAAAAGATCATTTGAATGTTACATTATGTTATATTCACTGGTGCGCACCAATTATGTTTATGTAACATAATTGTGAATATATAAGTATGGTTGTATCAATAAATAAAATAGATCCTGTAATACTTAAAAATGTAACTTGATGATCTGGGGTACTGCATATTTACTCTACTTAGATGTTGTTATACATACCTAACAGTTGGATAACAACATAGACTCTCAAATTAAGATATGCTGGTCACGACCTATTTCCTAGTATGAATTTTAACAGAGATTAGAGATTACGTTCTCTTAGTTTATAGCGGGTATCCCATTTTGTGTGAGTGGGAGATGTTGGATTTATTAATAGGTACACCCATTATGGGAAACCTGAAACCCAAAATCTGACCCGTTATGAATAGATGCGAACCCATTATGAAAAGGTGCATTGGTTTTATATATCCATATCTGTCTCTCTCTCTCTAATGATCAGAAAAACGTGTGAATAGTAACAGCCAAAATTAGAGAGAAAAGATAGAGAGCACCAAGCACTCTGTTAAGGATTGAAGGTTTTAGGCCGTGAAAAACACAGGGCTTCCGGCTTCGGCTAGTGATTCCTTGCAGAACCAGTAATACTACCCCATTAGCAAGATCCGCTTCCGCACGAAGATTAACGGAGTAACTTGTAAGTTCTATCCGTTATATCCGTTTAATTAACAAGTCAGTATTCATATTTGGAAAAGTCAGTAGTCATATTTGCAAATCTGGAAAGCACAAGTTCTGTACATATATTGATATATAAATATATATAGAGGAGGGATCAAGTTACAACATTTTTTGAGTTACAACAAGTTACAACAAGCATTATTTACATTTTCAAAGTCCAAATCGTCGATCCAAACCGTTAGATGTGATATCTACAATAAAATCTGCTTGGAGACCAAATTTTATATTTTTTGGAATTTTTTTACTATTTATTAAGATGGGTACAAAATTCAATGGTATGAATTTGACTAGTTTTTGTACCCACATTAATAAATAGTAAAAAAATTCCGAAAAATGTAAAATTTGGCCTCCAAGCATATTTTATTGTGAAGATCACATCTAACGGTTTGGATCGACGATTTATACTTCTAAAATGTAAATAATGCTTGTTGTAACTTGTTGTAACTCAAAAAATGTTGTAACTTGATCCCTCCTCATATATATATATATATCTATATCGTATGACCAGCAAATTACCAGCACTACATGACAAGTAATAAGCAAAAAAAACTGAATGCAACCCCGTTGAATAATCAAAGCCATAAGAAAAACATGCATGGGTGCCAGTAGAAGACTTGACGAGGAAGCATAAAAAATAATATTTTTACTCCAGATTTGCAGTAGAGCTAGCACTGATCGATCTTGTATAAATTGCCGCCACCACAATCCACAATCCAAAATCCAATCCCTCATCTCCCCCTTCCAATAAATAACTCATAAAAAAGGAATTAACTATGTTCCTCTTTATAGTCCTTACCACTATTTTCGTCTACACAACCTTTCTCCTTGTTCGCAAGAGAAGGTCACCCCCGCTGCCACCTGGCCCCACAGGGCTACCTCTCGTCGGGAGCCTTCCATTCCTCGATCCTTCAATCCACAAATACTTGGCAAATTTATCCAAAAAGTATGGCCCCATATTTTCGCTACAACTAGGCTCTAAGTTTGCTGTTATTATTTCTTCCCCATCCCTTGCTCACTCTGTATTGAGAGAACATGACAACATATTTGCTAATCATGATATCACTATAGCCGCTGCTGTCAGTGCCTATGATTGTAATAATGTTCCATGTAGCCCTAATGGACCCAGATGGCGCATGCTTCGTCATGTTCTCGTGCATGAGGTATCAATAATATTAATTAAAAGCTAGCTAGATTACAAATGAATGAACCCTGTTTCAGTTCATTTTATTTAACATAAAAATTAATATCAATAAAAAAGATAAAATACCAGATAACATAAATTCTTATCAGACTAATCACATAATGGTGGTTACAGGTGTTGTCACCATCCAGTCTTGATGCCGTCTACAACCTCCGTCGGGAGGAGAACCGGTCCACAATACGCCGCATCCATGCAAAATCTAGCACCCCAGTAAACTTCCGTGAAGAATTGTTCCTAACCGTGTCGAACGTAATAATAAACACAATATGGGGTGGTACCCTCGATGGGGACAAGAACAGAGAATCAGTTTGCAAGGATTTCCAGGTGCTAGTGGGCGAGATGAACGAGTTGCTATTCCGGTTCAACATTTCAGACTTCTTCCCGGCCTTGGCCCGGTTTGATTTGCAAGGGGTTAAGAAGGAGATGGAAGTACTGAGGGGCAGTTTTGAAGATATATTTAATAGAGTAATAGAGAAGAGAAGTAGCTGTGAAGGAGAGAGGCCGAAGGATTTCTTGGAGACCCTGCTGAAGATGGAAAGAACAGGGGGCAATAGCAAGACCCCCTTCACCATGACTCATGTTAAAGCTTTGCTTATTGTAAGTACCAAGTATCACAGCTAATCTTATAAATATGCTGCTTTTGTTAGTTTTCATGGTTAGAATTGGGAGTCTTACAGCCGAACAATAGTGAAATTCAATTTTAGCATTAATTGCAAACTGTTATGTTATTATCTAGCTACAATGCTACAAACAACTACATTAATTCTCAAATCTCAACTAATAAAAAAATATATATATATATATCATGTTTTAACAGGACATAATTCAGGGAGGAACAGACACCACAGCATCCACTCTTGAGTGGACCATGGCCGAGATACTAAACAAGCCCGACATACTCCAAAAAATACAAGCAGAACTCGACCGAGTTGTTGGAAAGGACAGATTGGTGGAGGAATCTGACTTACCACAACTCCACTTCCTCTCACTTGTTATCAAAGAAGCCCTTCGCCTCCATCCTCCACTTCCTGTCATTCCGCACCGCTCCAGCTCCCCTTGTACCATTGATGGCTACTTCATACCAGAAGGTGCTGCAGTTTTTGTCAATGTATGGGCCATTCAAAGGGATCCATCGGAATGGACAGACCCATTGGAGTTCAAACCAGAGAGATTTTTGCGAGAGGAAAGCAAGAGGGATTTTACGGGGAAAAACTTTGACTATTTCCCATTTAGTTCTGGTAGAAGAATGTGTGCCGGTATGGCCATGGCTGAGAGAATGACAGGTTATATACTAGCAGCATTATTGCACTCATTTGACTGGAAGCTTGTAGATGAGATGGAGGTAGACTTCTCAGAGAAATTCGGTATTGTGATGAAGAAGGTCGTGCCTTTGATTGCTATACCCAAACCAAGGCTGTCCAAGGATGACTTGTATATATAATATATATGAATTAATTACTAGCTAGCTACCTACTTATTTTATATATTCTCTCAATAGCAATAGCAATAGCAAAAGCAAAATAATTAATGCCGGTTGATTTAATTTATACGACTGCTGGAATATCTTTACCGATTGTTTAATTATTTGGGTTAAGAATAATTAATTTCTAGTCTCGAATCAGTTGTGGAACTTCATACTTGGATTCATTTTGGTTTGTTTGTTCTCTGACTGCAGATCTCAAATTACTTGTGTGGACATCAATTGCGGTTTGATTTGATTTTGGGTTCTGCCCTGTTTGGATCAACTTCAGTCATAACATGCATGCATGCACGTTGCAATTTTATTTATTTATTTTTCTTTAGGAATAATTTCATAGTAAAAATTTAGGAGAACTAATTAATTAAGCTTTTATACGTTAAGTAAAGATATTGTTTTTTTTCGTTAAATAAAATCACTTGTTGGAGTATCAGAAAAGTATATTAATTAAGGATCTTGATCCAAAAAAAAAAAGAGTAAAATAATTGTTAAGCAATCAATTAATACACCATGAGGATACGTATATAATTAAGTTCACCATTATAAAATTCTAGTAGAGAGTTTTTTAATTAACAATTCCATGTAATTAATTTAATGAAGTGGCAATTGAAGTATTGGTCCTCTGATTAGTATTGGAGCACTTGCAGATGTAATTTCATATTCTGCTGGATGAATTATCAAATTTATATTTCTATATAATTATATATTGCATATATTAAAAAAAAAAAAATCTACCTACGACTAAAGTTTGCCTCTTAAAAATACTGAAACTATATTCTGGACCAAAATGGTGGGCCGCTAGCAGAGTTAGCAGGCCATAAATGGGCGTCCGCTAACTATGCTAGAGGACTGTTTTTTTTTTTCGTTGGTTTTTTTTAGAGATCCTTCGCAAATTAAATTATAAATAATATTTTTCTAATGGACAAGAAAATAAAAAATTAGACTGAAAAAACTTAATCAAAAACTTCAAATCAAGTTTTGAGGGTCTTGTCTTTGTTTTTTTGCAATTCTGGTTGAGCTAGAATGATGATGACCGACAAGTGTTCAAATTTGGTAGATCTCCTTGCAAGCTTTACGAAAAGTCATCATACGCTAAAATCGAACATTCAAGCTGCCCGTTTGAAATTTCTTGTTTAAAATCGATATTTCTTGCTTAAAATTCTGTTTGAAATCATGAATATTTTGACTTTGGAAACGACTTCGATTGTTCATATATATTAAAAATTTCGGCCATCTAGTACATAATAAAGAGTTTCAAAAACAATGACAATTCGAACAATTCAAACATTTCGAACAAATGACAATACCAACAAATCAAACAATTCGTATTCTCCTTTTCTATTAAAATTTTTTTTTTTTTTGGTCCTCTAGCATAGATAATGGACATCCATTTCTGGTCTGCTATCTATGCTAGCGGACTCGCGAAAAATGGAAATCCATGGGGAAAGTGGTTTATTTGGTTTTTTTTTTTTTTGGATGAATGTTATTTATAAAAATTAATTTATCTATGAAGTCCTCATGATTCTTTCACGCTGAAAACTTAATTTTTCTGCATGTGAGAAAATCTTACATAAGTTCTTTGAAAATGAAAAGTTACGGAGTTAATCGACATTAATAATATGAAGTAAATGCTATGTAAATTAGAAACTCATTCTTTCTGTGAGTTGGATTTTAGGAGAGCAAGTCCATTATTATTTTCAAGCAAACATACAAAAAAAAAGAGAGTATTCTTTTCGCCCAAGTGCTTGTGGAGCCAAATGTTTCCAATAAGGACTGCTTATTCAATAAATAGTAAATGCAGCCAAAAGTTTCCAATAACAACTGCTTATTAATAACTCCATCTCCAAGCAGCCAAATTAAATATTTATTAGGATAACATTCATGGATAAAGCTCCATAATACTATCAAGACCAAGCCGAGTAGGATAAATTTTGTAACCAGAATAGCCTGCACCTATAATAAGATCATGCCATTCCTGCTTGTTACGTTCCTTCGATCCAGTAGTGCACATCATAAGAAAATCAAGTAAAAGACCTGTCTCAGTTGCTTTTGGGTTATTATTTTCAAAGTCTTGAATATGATCCACGATGATAACCTTGCTACCATCTTTTATGGGTTGAATTGCTTCTTTGCATCTCTTCAGTATTCGAACACAATCCTCGTTATGCCAATCGTGGAGAACACTCTGAGATACATGATGCAAATAACAGTATTATTCAGGAAATTAATATATTAGGTCAGTAAAAGAAAAATTAATTAATCAAGGGAAGTTTTGAGACAAGAAGTTATTACACTAAGAAGAATTGCATCAGCTGAAGGTATCTTTTCAAACATATCTCCTGCAACCACAGTGATCGAGTCGCATTCCACAGCCTTCTCAACCACATGAGGAAGGTCAAGCACTGTGCATCTCAACGATGGAAAGGCATCTGCTATCCTTTTTGCTGCAGTTCCAGTGCCACCTCCTACATCCACCAGACTATTTAAGCCATCAAATATATGTGGATAGCTTGTAATTAAGTCTCCTATCATCTGCTTACTGTGGCAGGCCATTGCCTCGTTGAACTTGTTTCCTGGTTTCAAAAGTTTAAAATTGTGATGTAGATATATATGTTAAGACTGAAAATCCATCAACAAATTTTTGCTCCATGGTTTTCAATATAGATGTTTCATCATTAATTGTTAATTGTACACAAAACATGCAATTACTATTATTGATATTGTACTCTTCATCTGAAAAAAAATTAATTGATGAATTAAAAATCACAAGTAGAGAAATACAACACCATTATAGAATTATAAAATCATTGTTGATTTTTCAAAAAGAAAGATAAGAGGGAGAGTGATATGTTGTTCTTTCTTTTTAGTTACCAATCTCAGGCTTTTCCCTTGCAATGTCCCAAAACTGCTTCCCATCATTTGCCATCATGAAGAAGGTGCTTCCAGCATCGCCTTTCTTGAACCATTCACTCATATCACACAAATGTTTAGTGAGTGCTAGCTCTGTAACAAAACACACAAAGGCACCCATATTGGATCTCTCAGTTAGGATGAGCTTGGAGAAGGGTGTGAGCATGTAACCGGCTTCATCTTGTGCAAAGACTTCTTTCTGAACAAGAAGTGCCATAAGGCGGCCAAGCATCATGTCCTTCTCGGGTGAGATTTGAATGGAACGAGCGAGTTCGTTTAATGGCATGGGACGACCATATGCTTGTATGCGGCCAGCGATGTCTAGGTCAACGGCACACCTGAGAGCGAAACTAATGAAATAAGTTAGGCTTTGGTTTAGAATACTCTCCATTGTTATATAAGAAATGTAAGTGGCACTAATTGATAATCATTTCAGAAATAGCAGTGATATATTTATAGAGAGGTCTTCTAGTATTTCCATATTCGTATTTTAATAATGCAATTCAATACTCGAATTCACCAAGCAATTCAACTAATTTGGAATTCAATACTAATTCAACAAGCAATATTAATTCAATTAGCAATACTAATTCTCCAAGCAATTCAATTCAATACTAGAATTCAATATCAATTCCATACTTACAAAAGTTACGGCGCGAGTGAGTTGCAGCGGAGGAGAGCTGTGGCGCGGAGATAGCGGAGGAGAGGCTACTGGTCACAGCGAGAGAGAGGAACAGCGGATCAAGTGATGCGAGGCGGGTCGGGTCTGCCGCAAATAATTCACAATTAAATAAACTAATAAGTTGTGAAATTAAATAAACTAAACTAAACTAAACAAATAAACTCAAATTAAATAAGCTAAACTAAATTAAATAAACAAATAAACTAAACTAAACTAAAAATAACTAATCAAACTAAACTAAACTAATTTTCAACCAAATTATCACAATTAATTATCAATTTACTAATTAAACTTATCAAACTAATCAACTAAAATTAACCAATCAATTTACCAATCAAACTTTTCAAACTAATTAACTAAAATTAACTAAACAACTACAATGAACTAAAATCATCAATCTAATTAACTAATTATTGAACAAATTAACTAATTATTAAATTTGACAAAAATAAAATGAAAAAAATAACACAAAGGGATCGGAGAGGGATCAGAGAGAGCGAGAGAAAATTTGTGGGGAGGTGGCCGGCTGGGCCGGCGCGGCGCTGCCGTCAATTGACAGAGAGAGGGACATAGAGAGAGGAGAGAGAGGAGGCCAGGGAGAGAGAAGAGAGATGAAGGGGCGCGCGGTGGCTCGTGCAAGGGTTTAACCAAAAAAATGCCTTTGGCGCGAATTTGACGCGTTTTGTCAAATATTATCGGCGATCAATCCTAAATTAGTTGCTGATTGGTCTCATCTCTAAAACATTTTTTTTTTTGGAGTACAAGGGTTTTCAGTGACTGGTGATTAAATCGGTCACTAATACTGATCGCTAAAATCTCTTTTTGCTCTAGTGGACAAAGGCCACTCAGTTTCCTCCGGCAGTGGAGGTTGCTTAATTTCTTTCACCTTAAAATTAATAAGTGTCTAAGGTCTTTCTCTTAGACATAATTTTACATATGTACAAACTGTAAAGAAAGAAATAAATCATCTATTCCATAGTTGTATACTCAAACACAAACTTTAATTTTAAAATATAAATTTCAGGTTTCACATTCCAATCATTTTCTTTTTCTTTTTCTTTTTCTTTCCTTTCACTTTCATTTTTAGGCTACGGTGCGCTTAAGGCGCTGCCCACCGTTGAATTTTCCAGCTTTTCAATTTTATCTTTTCATCTTTTCAACTAAAAGCTTTCCAAATTTCAACCATTATTTTTGTATTTTTTAACACGGTCAAACTACTGATTTGAAAACTTAAACGGCAATTTGAAAATGGAGCAGCGACACTCTTGATTAAAAAATTTTACATTCAAACACTTTAAAATTATTAAATTACATTTTGTCAAATGATCCTCTCAAATTAATTATACTGTGTTCACAAAATATATACAAATATACTTAATTTATAAAATAATTATAAAATTATGCCTCATTAATTGTCAAAGGTCTTTCTCTTAAACATAATTTTAGTTGTATACAAACTGTAAACAAAGAAATAAATCATCTATTCCATAGTTCCATACTCAAATCATCTATAACATAATTTAATTTTTATGTAAAAAAATTAATAATTCAGAAAAAAGAATTAAAAAAACTGCAATTTTATCAGATCCAACCTTGCAAAAGCTGACCACATCAGTTTTACCTAAGCAAAATGATCCGGTTATTTTTCCTGTAGCATTTAAAAAAAGAAGTAAATTTATGGCATGAAATCTGTAAAATGTCAATTTCCAGTACAAAAGCTAGGTCTTGTAGAATGATCTCCAGATTTTATATATAGGAGTATGAAAGAATGGAGGCAAGAGAAGAAGAAAGGATGGTATTTTAATCATTAATTATTTAAAGTAACAAAATTACAAATTAATAAAGTTTGAAGTGACATTTTTACAATTTCATGCCCTTCTTCACTTTAATATGTGTAGTGTGGAGTACCAGAGGAGCATTGATACGTGTGCATCCTTTTTGCACTTACACCCAACTTTATATGGAATCCATATATATTGTCTTGCAACAAGCTGGCTCATCGTTTTCTTTCTCCTCTTCAACTGGTAATTCTTATTCATTATCACTCAGAAAGACGACCCAGGCCAAGAAAACTAAACACTATGAAGATTAATTTAATATTTATATAATTACATATTATTTTGAATCACTATCAAAATCAAGGTTCAGAACATCTGAACCAGAATCAGATCATCGGTAATTAAAATTATCAAACGCATCAAATCAAAACAAAATGCATGTAACATATTGATGTCAAATATTTATATATAGAAACTATGATCGAGATAGGCCAGGTAAGAAAATTGACGAACATTTTTTTGTAATAACCCAAAATAGAATGGAACGTGAGATTGGAATGGAACGTACGTGCGAGTTCATTTAATGGCATGGGACGGCAATATGCTTGTATGTGGCCAGAGATGTCAAGGCTGGTGGTGCACCTGATTTCTATTTTGGGTTATTACGTTCCTTTGATCCATGATTCGGCGGATTTCTACCGATTCATCCGATTCCGATTCTATGGTCAAGTGACCGATTCCGATTCCAATTCTGTTTCCGATTATCGGAGCCATACTAATAATTACTAGCATATATTTAAATACTTGAAGACCTCTCTATGAATAGATCACTGCAATCTCATCAATCTTCTGAACCAATAATTACTACCACTTACATTTCTCATATAATAATGGAGCTCACCAGCATTCTAAACCAAAGCCTAACTTATATCAGTAGTTTCGCTCTTAGGTGCGCCGCTGACCTCGACATCGCTGGTCGCATACAAGCATATGGTCATCCAATGCCATTAAACGAACTCGCACGTTCAATTCCGATCTCACCGGAGAAGGACATGATGCTTGGCAGCCTGATGGCACTTCTTGTTCAGAAGGAAGTCTTCGCACAAGATGAAGCTGGTTATGTGCTAACGCCCTTGTCCAAGCTCTTTTCAACTGAGCACTCCAACATGGGTGCCTTTGTGAGTTTCATGACAGATCCAATAGCCATAAAATTTATGTGTGCTATGAGCGAATGGTTCAAGAACGGCAAAGCTGGAAGCACTGTCTGTATGATGACATATGATGGGAAGCAGTCCTGGGACGTTTTGAGGGAAGACCCTGAGTTTGGTAACTAGAAAAATAAGAAAGAACCACCTATCACTCTCCCTCTTCCTTTCTTTCCAAATAATCAACAAAGAGTTTATAATTTATAATAGAATTGAATTTCTATACTTGTGATTTTTAATTCATCAAGTAATTTTGATCAGATGAAGAGCGATTAATCATAATAATTTCATGTATTTGTGTACAGTTAACAATGAAGAAACATCTATGTGGAAAACAATTGAGCATAAATTTGTCCATTGGTTTTCAGTCAAATATATTTACATCAGACTTTTAAACTTTCCAAACCAGGTAAGTTGTTCAACAAGGCAATGACCAGCCGTTGTAAGCAGCAGATGAGAGACTTCGTTAAAAGCTATCCACATATATTTGATGGATTAAATAGTCTAGTGGATGTAGGCGGCAACACTGGAACTGCAGTGAAAATAATAGCAGAAGCCTTTCCGTCGTTAAGATGCACAGTGCTTGACCTTCCTCATGTCGTTGCGGAGGCTGTGGAAGATGACTCTTTCAATGTGGTAGCAGGAGATATCTTGGAAAAGATACCTCCAGCTGAGGCATTTCTAATTAAGGTAACTTCTCTTTTCTCTCAAAACATTCCTTGATTAGTTTTTCTTTTCCTGACCTAATATATTTATTTTCTGTAATTAGTGTGAAAACAGTTTAATTTGTGCAGCAATTATAATCACCGTTTAATTGCATCATGTATCTCAGAATGTTCTCCACGATTGGCGTGATGAGGATTGTGTTGGAATACTAAAGCGATGCAAAGAAGCAATTGAACCAAGAAAAGATGGTAAGGTTATCATCGTGGATATTATTCAAGACTTCGAGAGTAATAGCCCAAAAGCAACTGAGACAGGGCTTTTATTTGATCTTCATATGATGTGCTGTCATGGATCTAAGGAACGTAACAAGCAGGAATGGCATGATCTTATTTTAGGTGCAGGCTATTCTGGTTACAAAATATATCCTACTCAGTTAGGTGTTGACTGTGTTATGGAGCTCTATCCATGAATGTTATTGCAAATGTTTGGCTGCTTGGATATCTTAAATTAATGAGTGCAGGCTGCGAAGCTCCATAATGAATTACTGTTATGCATGTTGCTTGAAAATAATAATGAATAACTGTCATGTTATGATCCAAATTGCTATTTCGACCTGTCGGGCTATGTATCTTTTATGTTGATGTTATATATATATCTGAGTAGAACTAGGATGCTCTCAAGCTCACCAAAGTGTTTGGTGAGCTTGACTCTAAAACCCATCAAATTAATTTTAAATGACGAATTTGAACTGTTGAAACCCGCTTACCTTACGTGTGATGCGTCTACATATGAAATTTTTAAACATTCAAATTAGTTTAGTACAAAGTCAATCGGTCAAAATTAGAAGGTTAATAAATTAATTTTAGTGCATTCATTTTTTAAATATTTTTTGATCACTTGACTTTATGCTAAATTAATTCGAATGTTTAAAAATTTCGAATGTAGACATATCACATGTAAGGTAGGCGGGTTTCAACGGTTTGGATTTGTCATTTGAAATCAATTTGATGAGTTTTAGAGTCAAGCTCACCAAACACTTTGGTGAGCTTAAGAGCACCCTAGTTCTACTCATATGTATATATAGAGAGAGAGAGATAGGCTAATGTGCATTCGAATGTATATGGTCCGAAGTGCTTATGGTCCAAATTTGAAATTTCAAAATCCAAACGGTCGATCCGAACCGTTCATCTTGTTCTCCATATTAATATGTGCTTGGAGGCCAAATTTTTCATTTTTCTGAATTTTTTTACTATTTATTAAACCACTTTGAAAATCGCTGATCCAACGGTTTTACTGTTTTGTGCAGCCATCATTAGATCAACGATTTTGTAAAATACTTAATAAATAGTAAACAAATTCAGAAAAATGTAAAATTTGGTCTCCAAGGACATATTAATATGGAGAACAAAATGAACGGTTCGGATCGACTGTTTGGATTTTGAAATTTCAAATTTGGACCGTAACCACTTCAGACCATATACATTCGAATGCACATTAGCCTATACATATATATATATATATATATATATGGAACATGCAAGCATGCTATGCATAGCATAGAACCCCTCCGTGCAACGGCTCGAATTTTAAGTTTTCAAAATCCTAACGGTCGGTCCGAACCGTTCATCTTGTTCTCCATATTAATATGTGTTTGGAGACCAAATTTTACATTTTTTGGAATTTTTTTACTATTTCTTTAGATTTATTGAAAATCGCTATTTTTTATGGTCCAGATTTGCTGAAAACAGCGATTTTCAATAAATCTAAAGAAATAGTAAAAAAATTCCAAAAAATATAAAATTTGATCTCAAAACACATATTAATATGAAGAACAAGATGAATGGCTCGGATCGACCGTTAGGATTTTGAAAACTCGAAATCCGAGCCATTGCACGAAGGAGCTCTATGCTATGCATAGCATGCGAGCATATTCCTATATATATATATATATATATGAGGAGGGTTCAAATGCCTCCATCTCTCTCCATCATTTTCAAAGTTCAAATAGTCGATCCAAACCGCTTAATCTAATCTCCATACTAAAATATGTTTGTGTTGGATTTCAGATACCACTTTTGGGGTTTCGCGGTAACCAAAACTCGTTTAGGCTTAAGGTGCGGAATGACCGTAGAACAAAAATTTCTACGACCAACTTAAGCTCATGATTAAACGGGGTATGTCAGGAAACTTTCCAAGGTGGTCCACCTTCAGTATTCCTTTGGCATCAAAACCCAATTTAATTATTTTACAGATTTACTCCATGATTGATTTCTAAAACTTTAATCTACTTACCAATTAAATAGATTAATATAACATATTTATACCTTGTTTCCAAATCACAGTTGGAATGCAGACCGAGTGTGTAGAGTTACATCATGGAAGGAATTGACTCGTCTTGGAGCATCAAACGTCTGATGCGGTTATCCACCAGGACTAACCAGAGAGCGGTTAATTTCTTCTGCCAGAAATACCATAAACCGCGGAATTCTGGAAAAACACTATTCATGGGGAAAAGACAAAAACCCGTAAACACGAATTTTCGGTTACTCAGTTTCATCAAATGAGCAAAACTGACATACCGCTAAATTCGGTAAAACACTATTCATCAATTCCGTAAATATACTCCACAACAACCCGCAAGATTATACGTCAACTATGTATAACTTTCTTTTCTCAACCGAAACACTATTTGGGAGAGAAACCGAGAAAGAGAGAAAATACCGATTCGATTCTACACAAAACGATACAAGTGAATTAGTATCTTAATCCTCTCATGCACCCCTCTATTTATAGCCTCTAAAATAGTGTGAAAAGACCAAAATATCCCTATGACAAGGCATGCCACCTAGGGGGGGTGAGGTGTCATGTGGATAAGATCGATGACGTGTCATCTGGATAGGATCGATGACATGTCATGCGGATAAGCACGAATCTGAAAAGACCCGAATGCCCTCGGTCTGAACACAAATAATGCTCGTATAATTATTCTGAACAATTATATTTCTTGCGGTTGTTTGTTTCGGTATCGATGACGTGTCATCTGGATAGAATCGATGACATGTCATGCGGATAATGACGAATCTAAAAAGACCCGAATGCCCTCGGCCCGAACACAAATAATGCTCGTATAATTATTCTGAACAATTATATATATTTTTCTTGCGGTTGTTGTTTCGGTAATTTATACAACGTGTCCGGCACATTTATAAATTAACCGGTTAACTTTTATACAACGTGTCACACACGTTTATAAATTAACCAATGTTTTTGCTTGTTATTTTTACATAACATTTATAATTTAATTATAACACGTATAATTAATTACAACCATCTTACTATTGATCATAACCAATTTATAATCAATCACAATAAGATTCTCCGATTAACTCCTATATGGTGTGACCCAATAGGATCTGTGTTATGTTGGTAAATAGAGTTAAAACTGTTTTAACTTCTATAATCATGGGTGGCGTCTGGCAACACATCATGACCATCCAATTACACAGATGATGCTGTACTGTACAATATCACGATCCAGTAAATAATTTACTTGTGTCTGTTCTTCTGTCTCATAGCTATCAGATTAGTTTCAAGGTAGATGTGTGTCATCCTTGTAAACTTAATCTTTTCTTGATCTTGAGCAGATTATCAAATATGATTACTCTTGTAATCATACCGTGCGCTGATAATCTTACTCTACCAAGGGGCCCAGTGATGCTATAGCTCGTATAAAATACGAGGGACAAATAGTATTCTTGGTAAACTATCACTTCCTCAGCTAAGCTATACATATGGAAAAGCTACCGTTATGACTGCTTTTTACGGACAGCGGTGGATAACAATCACACATACATATTTCTCAGTGGGAACGATAAATACCTCATATTGTAGAACGTGACACTGAATGAAAACATAAATGACACGAACACAATTCTATTTAATGTTTCATTCGAGGTCTGTCAAATACCATGTTCCTAGAACATGTATCTATGTGATTAAAATGACATCCCGTGTCAGGTGGTTTGTAAAACTTAACCATCTTTTAATCCACATACTAACCTTATAGCGGTAATTAGTGTTCCTGCTAATTACCTTGGTCAGTGACCTTTTAAGATTAAGAGTATATATCATCTATATTATGGAGTTTCACAATTTCAGTCATGAACTCAAAATGATCCATAAATGCAATAATACTCAAGGCAACAAAATGATATTAATCATTCAATTCAAAAACAAAGTTTTATGATATATATCGTATTATTGACTTCTAGATTATTACAAACTAACAGTTTGGAGACCAAATTTTATATTTTTAGGAATTTTTTTAGATAGGTACAAAATCAGTAAATCTAAATCATTTAAAAACAGTATTTTTGTACCTATCTAAATAAATAGTAAAAAAATTCCTAAAAATATAAAATTTGGTCTCCAAACATATTTTAGTATGGAGGTTAGATTGAGCGATTCGGATCGACTGTTTGAACTTTGAAAATGACAGAGAGAGATGGAGGCATGATGAAGGCACAAAAACATGGAGGCATTTGAACCCTCTTCTATATATATATATATATATATATATATATATATGAGGAGGGATCAAGTTACAACATTTTTTGAGTTACAACAAGTTACAACAAGCTTTTTTTTAATTTTGAAAGTCCATATCGTCGATCCAAACCGTTAGATATGATCTCTACAATAAAATGTGCTTGGAGACCAAATTTTACATTTTTTGGAAATTTTTTACTATTTATTAAGATGGGTACAAAAACTAGTCAAATTCAGACCATTGAATTTTGTACTCATCTTAATAAATAGTAAAAAAATTCCAAAAAATATAAAATTTGGTCTCCAAGCACATTTTATTGTAGAGATCATATCTAACGGTTTGGATCGACGATATGGACTTTCAAAATTAAAAAAAAGCTTGTTGTAACTTGTTGTAACTTGATCCTCCTCTATATATATATATATATAATGTTAAGATTGTTGTAAGAGAGATAATCAATTAGGAAAATAATAATGATTATACATAATAATCCAAATTGCTATTTGGACCCATCGGACTACGTATCTTTTATGTGGTTGTTATATGTTAAAATTCTTGTAGGAGAGATAACCAATTAAAAAAAAATTAAGTTTACTCTCTACTGTCTCTTTCTGTCTTCCTCATTCTTCATTCTTCTAGGGTCTACAAAACCCAAACATTAACATATAAAACAAAGACTTTTAGTACTTTCTGATAATCAAACATTTAATTTTCAATTAATTAATTATCAAGTGAGACAGAAATAAATGAAGGAAGAACTAAAAACTTGTTGTAAAGTAAACATCTGAATTTGTATTCTCCTCAAGATAAAGATACGTCCAAAAATAACTAAAACCAACACTCGTACAACTTCACCGACTGTTCAAATATCCCTACACCGACTGTTATGGAGGCATCAGTAAAGCTGGCGTAAGTACAAGTTACCTTTACTAACAGGTAAAATCCAATAAGTGTAGGTCTTCAACACTGACAGTTTATAAAAATAGTTAATGTTGGTATTCAACATTGCACTACAACAGAAAAGGCTATCAGAGACCGGCTTTCCGGTTGGTGATAGTTATACCGATCTCAGAAAGCTAATTCCGGTCGCTGATAATCCGGTCGCTGAAAGCATTGTCGCAAATACTCTTCTGATGACATCACCGGTCGCTGATACTTTTTCTGCGACCAATTTTTCATGTCGCTATTAATTTTTGCTGACGTCAAAAAAAGTATCTACGACAAAATAAACAGTCGCTGATAGTCAAAAACCGGTCTCTGATATTGTTCGGTCAGTTTTTTTAGGTTTTTTTAGTTATTTACTTTTCCTCATTTAATTAGTACCACACGTACCAAACATTCACATCGATCAAACATAAACAACAATATCTAAACATACAAAATATAAACAACATTCAAATCAAACAAAATCGATCAAAGCAAGAGTATATTGACATAATCTTTTGATACAAAGAAAGAGTATATTACACACTCTACTAGAAGAGAAGAGAATTAACACATGTCTATTGTTTCTACCTCGTATTTTTCACAGCATAAAGCAACATATAAATTGTTCTTGCTTGCTATTCCTACAAACATATAGAGAAAATCTCCAAATTATATCTTGGACGAGAAACAAGCTTTAGCTAAATAGACTTACCGCTATAGTTTATTTTGGAAAATGATGTCAGACATAGTCAGGCATCTACAAGAGATGGGTTCAGCTTTACCTGAAAGTATTAAATTAAAAAAAAAAAAAAAAAACTCAAGAGAGCAATTTCATGGTTTACAACAATTTCAAAAATTAGTTCAATTATTCAACAAAGATATAAAACTACCTCAATGCCATCAGACAAATTAACTAAACTTCACCAAACAAATTAACTAAACATCTTTAATAACTTAGTGCTGTAAAATGTCTATGATTTGAAAAATTACCTTTCGGGTTCCCATTTATTGCCATGTTAATTTCCTCAATGCCTTTTTGGCTGAGTTTTTGTCTACATACCATTAAATTCCAAACTGGTTTTCTTTGCTAAAGGCTTAGAACATCCAAACCTTCCAACTGTGGTGGACTTAAATGTGCAGAGAGATAGACTTACCGCTATAAGAACATCCAAACCTTCCAACTGTGGTGGACTTAAGCTGGTGAAATATGTGAAATGTGGTTAGGTGATGTCTGCACTTGTAATTCAATTTGTCAAGAGGAACATAGAAAACAAACTTGCAAGAGTTTGCAATTACCTGAATTTTTAATAGCATCTTGTGAAAGTTCATTTCCTGCTTGTGCTAGTGCATTAAGCTACAATGTGCAAAATAATAAATAAGAAGTTACTTTGTTGCCAAATAAAAAATATGAGTTTAAGCTAATCGAACCCTTATATAGCAGCAAGTTACCCTTGACTATGAAATAAGTACAAATACATTGAGTATAAAATCATTGGAACTACAAGAAGCGAAGAATTTCTGTTACTTACGGGCCGAGTGGTAGCAGCGACATATAAATGGCCAAGTTTCGCTGTTTTACATCCAATCCATGCATAGATATACTTTGCAACAACAATCTATCTCCCTACAAGCATATATTAAAAATTAACATAAAGCAACAATGCCAATAGGTATATGTTCTGACTGGAACTATCTAGCATCAAATTGGTATTGTACCAATCATTACATGTTTTTATTTCGATCTTTTCCATGAGGGTGAACCAGTAGGCATGATTTTGGTATAAACCTGTACTGAAATTCAGCTGTAAGGTCTCAATGAACTTCACAATTAAAAAATATCAACAATCAAATATGGTTCAAACTTGACCCAAATGATTCCAAAGAATAAAAAAGTCCTAACCATCACTGAATCTTGATGTCAGTATATGTCTGAGAATTTTAAGAAAGAATCCAAGTCACTGATAACAACTAATTGCAATAGACAGTACCAATTTCATCTAAACAAGTGGAAGAGAAGGAGATAGAGAGATATTACCTGGATACGAAAGGGACGAGGTAGGGTAGTGCAACACAGTGAGGCAAGAGGTGCTCGGCTTGTGAGGCATGTCTGAGGTCGTGAGAGGGATGGGGCGAGGCAAGAGGTGCTCGGCTTGTTAGGCGCGTCTGATGTCACAAGAGGGAGCGGCTGAGTCCGGAGGAGGGAGAGCCGTCGGAGGAGACAGAACCGATCGGCACCGGAGCCAGAAACGATTTTCGAGAAGAGACAGATTTGGAGTTTTGGCGATCGATTTCAAAGGATTTTGGCGGAAAAGGGCTTTGGCAGAGAAGGGTTTTGGCGATTTGGCGGAGAAGGTCACGCTGGCACCCTTTTTTTTCATCGAAAAGTTTCAGTGTTTAAAAAAAATATATATATTTTACTTTCTGCGACCGGGGGAAGCATCGGTCGCTGATACGGTCACAGAAAATCTTGGTCGCATCAGATTTTTGTTATAAATTTTTTTTGAAAAAAATAGATTTTCTGCGATCGAAAATGATGCCAGTCGTTGATACCGGTCGCAAAAAATCTGTCTGCTGTAGTGTTGACATTTTAAAAATAGTCAGTGTTGATACGGCTTCAAGCTGTGATAAAAGATGCAAGCTCACTGACACTTGAAAAACTATCAATGATGATTCTCAACACTGACGGTTTGTAAAATATCAGTGAGCTTGCATCCTTCATCACAGCTTGAAGCCATATGTTGTCCCCTAAAAATTATCAGAAAAATTACACATCCAAAATTACTGTTTGTTTTTCTTATTATCGTCAGAAACAATAGCAGAAAATAAATCTTTAATGACTTACATCAAACTCAATGGACTCTGTTGAGCAGCCCAAGATTCCTTTAATCTTTAGTGCATGAAAAACATTACTCCTATTACTTGAAATGTTCTCAAAGCCTCATAGGATTCTTCTAAGCTGAACAATTCAATTTGAGAACCTTTTGTCAGATGCATAGTTATATAACATGAGAAATTTAGATATATACCCATCATAACTTTGTTAGTTAGATATTTTCCTACCAAAACTTAAAAATTAATTATTTCCCTGACTAAACTAACATAATTTACAATTGAGAAAAGGTAACGTCCCCGGGCTACAGTCCCCGGAAAATCTCCATGTATAAAAGCCTTCTCTTTTTAGCTTAGTTCCGACACGCTTTTAACTGCCATAATTTCAAGTATATTATGTATGTTCACAGGATAATATGTGTATGTTTACATAATAATATGTGTATGTTTACATGATACTATGTATATGTTCACAAAAGGTGGTCCCCAACAATTGTCACGCGTTTTCAACAACTGTCACGCATTTTCAATAGCTGTAACACGTTTTTAACAGCTTTCACGTGTTTTCATCTGGGACCACGCAGTTTCATCTGCAAAACATTCATTGAACTTGTTTATAGGATTGTTTTCATAGTATTACAGGATCTAATGAATTTGTTTATAGGATTAGTGTAAAACGTCCAGGGTTTTTCGGGGGACTAAGGGCCAGGGACTGTTAGCTACTTCCTTTATAATTAATCCCGTTGCTTACTTTAATCAGCTAACACTACTACATAATAAGTGATTGTACACGGACATAAACAAGTGAGTTACACGGATTTCCTGCCGTGTGAAATGCGAGAGTGTAGAAATCCATGTATATTTACACACGGATATTTACCCGTGTACAATGACAGATAGCTACATGGATTATTATATAAACAGTCGTTTACAATTCCTTGAAAGTGGCGCTCTCCATAACCGAGCTACACGGATTATTACATAAAAAGCCGTGTACGATAACTTTTTCTACACGGATCTTTAGCTAAATGTCCATATAGCTCTCTTATTTTTTTTTATGTATTAATTTTTTTAATATCTTTTTAATATTTAAAAAGCTTTCTACATGAACATTCCGTGATTTTTATTTTTACCCAAAAATAATATTATTTTAATTAAAATACCCAGCGAATCGGTGGAATTTTAAAAATACCCAGCCCGTGGATAAATTCCACGGGCCGAATTCCCTCCTCCCCCCGTGGATAAATTCCACGGGCCGACTGCCCCCTCCCCCTGTGGATAAATTCCACGGGCCGACTGCCCCCTCCCCCCCGTGGATAAATTTCACGGGCGGAACCTTTTAATTCCCCCAGACGAACCCCGAACTGATGAATGAGTGGTTCTGAGGCCAACTTTGTACCTCTGATAAACGTATCAAAACATCTTAAAAAATCATGAAAATTTACCTACATGCACTCTTGACTTCATAGAACAAGACTATGAAGTTTCATACAAAATCTCAAAACAGATCGTGAGATATCAGCTCTCAAAAATTGTCCGAACTGATGAAGGAGTGGTTCTGAGACCAACTTTGCACCTCTGATAAACATACCAAAACACCTTCAAAAATCATGAAAATTTACCGACATGCACTCTTGACTTCATAGAACAAGAATGTGAAGTTTCATACAAAATGTCAAAACAGATCGTGAGATATCGGCTCTCAAAAATAACCCGAACTGCTGAAAGAGTGCTTCCACTCTCTTCCAACTCTTTCATAAGTTCGGGTTATTTTTGATAACCGATATCTCACGATCTGTTTTGATATTTTGTATGAAACTTCACAGTCTTGTTCTATGAAGTCAAGAGTGCATGTCGGTAAGTTTTCACGATTTTTGAAGGTGTTTTGGTATGTTTATCACAGGTGCAAAGTTGGGCTCAGAACCACTCCTTCATCAGTTAGGGCAATTTTTGAGAGCCGATATCTCACGATCTGTTTTGAGATTTTGTATGAAACTTCACAGTCTTGTTCTATGAAGTCAAGAGTGCATGTAGGTAAATTTTTATGATTTTTGAAGATGTTTTGATATGTTTATCAAAGGTGCAAAGTTGGGCTTAGAACCACTCCTTCATCAGTTCGGGGTTCATCTGGGGGAATTAAAAGGTTCCGCCCATGAAATTTATCCACGGGGAGGACGGGGCAGTCGGCCCGTGGAATTTATCCACGGGGGGAGGGGGCAGTTGGCCCGTGGAATTTATCCACGGGGGGAGGGGGGAATTCGGCCCGTGGAATTTATCCACGGGCTGGGTATTTTTAAAATTCCACCGATTCATTGGATATTTTAATGAAAATAATATTATTTTTGGGTAAAAATAAAAATCACGGATGAACATTTAGCTACATTTCCGTGTAGCTCTCATATTATTTTTATTTATTAATATTATTTTAATATTATTTTAATATTATTTTAATATTTAATAACCTTTCTACACGGATATTTAGCTACATTTCTGTGTAGCTCTCTTATTATTTTTATTTCTTAATATTATTTTAATATTATTTTTACATTTTTTAATGTTTAAAAAGCTTTCTACACGGACATTTAGCTACATTTCCATGTAGCTCTCTTATTATTTTAATTTATTAGTATTATTTTAATATTTTTTAATATTTAAAAAGCTTTCTACACAGACATTTAGCTACATTTCCGTGTAGCTCTCTTATTATTTTTATTTATTAATATTTTATTAATATTTTTTTAATGTTTAAAAAGCTTTCTACACGGACATTTAGCTACTGGTCACAGCGAGAGAGAGGGACAGCGGATCAAGTGAGGTGAGGCGGGTCGGGTCTGCTGCAAATAATTCACAATTAAATAAACTAATTAGTTGTGAAATTAAATTAAATAAACTAAACTAAACTGAAATTAAATAAACTCAAATTAAATAAGCTAAACTAAATTAAATAAACAAATAAACTAAACTAAACTAAAAATAACTAATCAAACTAAACTAAACTAATTTTCAACCAAATTATCACAATTAATTATCAATTTACTAATTAAACTTATCAAACTAATTAACTAAAATTAACCAATCAATTTACCAATCAAACTTATCAAACTAATTAACTAAAATTAACTAAACAACTACAATGAACTAAAATCATCAATCTAATTAGCTAATTATTGAACAAATTAACTAATTATTAAATTTGACAAAAATAAAATGAAAAAAAATAACACAAAGGGATCGGAGAGGGATCAGAGAGAGAGAGAAAATTTGTGGGGAGGTGGCCGGCTGGGCCAGCCGACGCGGCGCTGCCATCAATTGACAGAGAGAAGGACATATAGAGAGGAGAGAGAGGAGGCCATGGAGCTGAGAGAAGAGAGATGAAGGGGCGCGCGGTGGCTCACGCAAGGGTTTAACAAAAAAAAAATGCCTCTGGCGCGACTTTGATGCGTTTGGTCAAATATTATCGGCGATCAATCCTAAATTAGTTGCTGATTAGTCTCATCTCTAAAATATTTTTTTTTTGGAGTACAAGGGTTTTCAGTGACTGGCGATTAAATTGGTCATTAATACTGGTTGCTAAAATCTCTTTTTGCTCTAGTGGACAAAGGCCACTCTGTTTCCTCCGGCAGTGGAGGTTGCTTAATTTCTTTCACCTTAAAATTAATAAGTGTCTAAGGTCTTTCTCTTAGACATAATTTTACATATGTACAAACTGTAAAGAAAGAAATAAATCATCTATTCCATAGTTCTATACTCAAACACAAACTTTAATTTTAAAATATAAATTTCAGGTTTCACATTCCAATCATTTTATTTTTCTTTTTCTTTTTCTTTCCTTTCACTTTCATTTTTAGGCTACGGTGCGCTTAAGGCGCTGCCCACCGTTGAATTTTCCAGCTTTTCAATTTTATCTTTTCATCTTTTCAACTAAAAGCTTTCCAAATTTCAACCATTATTTTTGTATTTTTTAACACGGTCAAACTACTGATTTGAAAACTTAAACGGCAATTTGAAAATGGAGCAGCGACACTCTTGATTAAAAAATTTTACATTCAAACACTTTAAAATTATTAAATTATATTTTGTCAAATGATCCTCTCAAATTAATTATACTGTGTTCACAAAATATATACAAATATACTTAATTTATAAAATAATTATAAAATTATGCCTCATTAATTGTCAAAGGTCTTTCTCTTAAACATAATTTTAGTTGTATACAAACTGTAAACAAAGAAATAAATCATCTATTCCATAGTTCCATACTCAAATCATCTATAACATAATTTAATTTTTATGCAAAAAAATTAATAATTCAGAAAAAAGAATTAAAAAAACTGCAATTTTATCAGATCCAACCTTGCAAAAGCTGACCACATCAGTTTTACCTAAGCAAAATGATCCGGTTATTTTTCCTGTAGCATTTAAAAAAAGAAGTAAATTTATGGCATGAAATCTGTAAAATGTCAATTTCCAGTACAAAAGCTAGGTCTTGTAGAATGATCTCCAGATTTTATATATAGGAGTATGAAGAATGGAGGCAAGAGAAGAAGAAAGGATGGTATTTTAATCATTAATTATTTAAAGTAACAAAATTACAAATTAATAAAGTTTGAAGTGACATTTTTACAATTCATGCCCTTCTTCACTTTAATATGTGTAGTGTGGAGTACCAGAGGAGCATTGATACGTGTGCATCCTTTTTGCACTTACACCCAACTTTATATGGAATCCATATATATTGTCTTGCAACAAGCTGGCTCATCGTTTTCTTTCTCCTCTTCAACTGGTAATTCTTATTCATTATCACTCAGAAAGACGACCCAGGCCAAGAAAACTAAACACTATGAAGATTAATTTAATATTTATATAATTACATATTATTTTGAATCACTATCAAAATCAAGGTTCAGAACATCTGAACCAGAATCAGATCATCGGTAATTAAAATTATCAAACGCATCAAATCAAAACAAAATGCATGTAACATATTGATGTCAAATATTTATATATAGAAACTATGATCGAGATAGGCCAGGTAAGAAAATTGACGAACATTTTTTTGTAATAACCCAAAATAGAATGGAACGTGAGATTGGAATGGAACGTACGTGCGAGTTCATTTAATGGCATGGGACGGCAATATGCTTGTATGTGGCCAGAGATGTCAAGGCTGGTGGTGCACCTGATTTCTATTTTGGGTTATTACGTTCCTTTGATCCATGATTCGGCGGATTTCTACCGATTCATCCGATTCCGATTCTATGGTCAAGTGACCGATTCCGATTCCAATTCTGTTTCCGATTATCGGAGCCATACTAATAATTACTAGCATATATTTAAATACTTGAAGACCTCTCTATGAATAGATCACTGCAATCTCATCAATCTTCTGAACCAATAATTACTACCACTTACATTTCTCATATAATAATGGAGCTCACCAGCATTCTAAACCAAAGCCTAACTTATATCAGTAGTTTCGCTCTTAGGTGCGCCGCTGACCTCGACATCGCTGGTCGCATACAAGCATATGGTCATCCAATGCCATTAAACGAACTCGCACGTTCAATTCCGATCTCACCGGAGAAGGACATGATGCTTGGCAGCCTGATGGCACTTCTTGTTCAGAAGGAAGTCTTCGCACAAGATGAAGCTGGTTATGTGCTAACGCCCTTGTCCAAGCTCTTTTCAACTGAGCACTCCAACATGGGTGCCTTTGTGAGTTTCATGACAGATCCAATAGCCATAAAATTTATGTGTGCTATGAGCGAATGGTTCAAGAACGGCAAAGCTGGAAGCACTGTCTGTATGATGACATATGATGGGAAGCAGTCCTGGGACGTTTTGAGGGAAGACCCTGAGTTTGGTAACTAGAAAAATAAGAAAGAACCACCTATCACTCTCCCTCTTCCTTTCTTTCCAAATAATCAACAAAGAGTTTATAATTTATAATAGAATTGAATTTCTATACTTGTGATTTTTAATTCATCAAGTAATTTTGATCAGATGAAGAGCGATTAATCATAATAATTTCATGTATTTGTGTACAGTTAACAATGAAGAAACATCTATGTGGAAAACAATTGAGCATAAATTTGTCCATTGGTTTTCAGTCAAATATATTTACATCAGACTTTTAAACTTTCCAAACCAGGTAAGTTGTTCAACAAGGCAATGACCAGCCGTTGTAAGCAGCAGATGAGAGACTTCGTTAAAAGCTATCCACATATATTTGATGGATTAAATAGTCTAGTGGATGTAGGCGGCAACACTGGAACTGCAGTGAAAATAATAGCAGAAGCCTTTCCGTCGTTAAGATGCACAGTGCTTGACCTTCCTCATGTCGTTGCGGAGGCTGTGGAAGATGACTCTTTCAATGTGGTAGCAGGAGATATCTTGGAAAAGATACCTCCAGCTGAGGCATTTCTAATTAAGGTAACTTCTCTTTTCTCTCAAAACATTCCTTGATTAGTTTTTCTTTTCCTCAACTAATATATTTATGACCTGTAATTAGTGTGAAAATAGTTTAGTTTGTGCAGAAATTATAATCACTGTTTATTTGCATCATGTATCTCAGAATGTTCTCCATGATTGGTTTATGACGCTCCATGCTCATGTAGAGAAGAGGTATCTTCCTCTCCAACGGATCAGCTGAATGGAAAGAAAATGAAGGACATAGCTGACGCCTCCGCCAGAAGATGCTGTCTGACTCCCTTCACTTCAAACTCAAGCCGTCCGATCATTGAGCAAAGAATGGACGATCCTGATGCTGCCAACACATCAATCCATGTAGTGGCTAAACCCTAAGCCTTGCGCCTATATATACCATGCCATGAATGAAAGAATACACAGCCACCTCAATGCCTATACTATACAAATCAGCAAGCACAAAGCTTTGCTAAAAACTACATCCATCTCCAAATTTGGCACAAAGCCTCAAATCCAAATAGAATAGGCAGAATTTTATGTAATTTTGCAATATAGATGCCTTAAGAGGCTTATGTTTTGTAAATAAGTCATGAAATCAATAAAGGTTCTTACTTGGAGAGTGAATTTCTTTTGTTTACTGTTTCATCCTTCTTCTATTGTCTTTTATTTTAATTTCTATTTTTTCGGCATTTGTTTGGTTTGATTGAACCTTTTCTTCTTTCTTTGATTGCCTCATGTTCTTCTTTGTTTTTGATGTCTTTAAAACAGTCAAAAAGGGAGAGCTTGCATGATTTCTAGATTTGTCTCATGACAAATTAAAGAACATGAAAGCTTGATGATCAAAAATGCATTTTTCTTGTATTTTCAGTTTTAAACAGCATAAAACTATATAAAAATGTTATCTTAGCATAGTTTAGATCCCTTGATTAGTCCTCTTTACTTATTGTTGATCTCATGTGAAAATACATAAAAAAAATCCCTTTTCTTCCAATCTTCTTTCTTTTTCTTTCTTATCTCCCTTCATCATCTTTATAACTTGATTAGAGGCTAAAATAAGTGTAGTGAGCCAGATGGCATCCTTGCTCATCAGATCCTTATGATCTCTTTATAAAAATGATCAAAATAGGGAAAAAAAAGTGACTTTAAATAAAAGATAAGTACACAAGGGCTGTTTAAAGTGAGCTAGATAGCATCCTTTGCAGTTCCTCAACCTAATGACCACTTGAGGGGCCTAATTACAAAGGAAGGAATCAAGAATATAAGGGGTTATGTTGCCAAAATGCTAATCCTTGCTATTCTTGAGGACTTCTTTGTAATTAGTGAAAGATTAAGGTCTAAAGTGTAAAAGGATAGCAGCTGATGTTGCTAGATCCTATTTACAACTTTTGATTCATGAAGTCTTGATGATCTTGCCCTTTCAATCAAGTGAGAAGGCTCAAAAACATGATTTTGATAAAACCAGGGACCTCCTTGTAATATTTGATTTCTGTTGATGTTTTGAGATACTCAAACTTTGATGCATATGGTTTTCTTGGAGATTTGGTCTTGTCTCTATGTTTATTCATGTCAAAATGATGGCTTAAATTCATTAAAACCATGTCATAACTCTAACTAGCCCTTTAAAGCACTTGAGAACTGTAAAATATGTGATATATGACTTGAACTCAGCAACTAATTGCATAACAAGTACCATTGGTACCATGCGATACCTCAAAATACCCCTTTTTGCCCTCTGCTGGTAAAACAGTGATTCTGGACTAATACAGGGGTCAAGTAATAAAAATAATTATACCATCATGTGGAGAATAAAAAATATGCGAAATGGACTCAAATTTCATATTATTTGGATTTTTATTCAATTTATTATGAATTTCCGAAGTTCAGATTTTGAAATGATAAATACCAGCAAATACCAGAACCAGTTCTGAATCTGTCCCTATGTTCAACTCCCTGTTTGATACAGCTAGGTAGCTCCAAAGTTCATGAAATTTTACCAGAATATAAAAGATTCTGTCCTGAGAATTTTTATATAAAGAACATAAAATTTGGATCAGCAGAACTCTTAGAATTAAATTCTGAGTTAGCTATCAGCATGGTAACAACAGCTATTTACCAGCAAACTTCTCTGTACAGAAATACATGTTTCATATACCTCTGGATTGAGTTTAATAAAACTGTTTTATGTACATAGAGGTAATGACTCAAAGAAGATTTCCATGTCAAGTACATGAAATTTGGTACAGCCAATTGACGGGAATTAATATCCAAAGTCCAGCTACTCAGAAAAATGCTGCTGTCAGAAAATGGACATTTGACCCCTGACAGTTACATTGCCAATTTGAGACCCCTAAAAGGGTCTAAATGTCAAATAAATTACATATTCAGAAACTAGACTTCAAGCCAGTTAGGATAGACACCAAATTTGTATCATTTGGACTCATATTCCCCTCTGAATTGGAATTCAAAATTAAATATAAAAAACTGCACAGAATATGGACAATAATGCCCCTCCCCCCCCCCCCCCCCCCCCCCCACAGTGATTAAATGCTTATAAATGTAAATAAATTGCCTAAAATGGTAAAGATTGGTACAAGTACTCCTTGAATATCTCTTTATGACTTTGTAAAAAAAAAAATTACAACTAATGTCTCTAAAATGATTGTAGCAATGCCTTCCAATGATTGAACCAGCTTCCATGCTACTGTACCGACCATCAGTACCAAATTGATGCACCAGTCGTGCCTCAATGCTTCAAATCATGATGAAATTTCATCTAAACCTCAAATCAATGTTTCTAATGTCTTTCATGACTTTAGGTGAGCTTGGAGAACTAAACTCTCAAAGAAAACCGTGATTAAATCAATCAAAATCGATGCAATGCTCAAACGGTACCGAAAGGCATTGTTCATGTCATTACCGCCACCTCTGATGACTGCCGGCGACCGACAGTACCGTTAATAGCCTCCTAACATCAAGGAGATCATAGCCATACCCATAGCCGGCGTTGCTGTGACCGAAGTCGGTCAAAATCAACCTTGTCAGACATGAACCCTAACCCCTATCGGGTTGCACGATTATTGATGTACTCGTTTGATCCAATGATCCATATTCAAATCAAATCCAACGGGCTCTGACATGTAGATCCCACTTGTCAGTCGGCTGATTTAATTAAAAGATCAGTGCGAATCTCAAAGCCTAAATGCTTGATATCCGTGTCCTGCACATTCTTTGATAATCCAGGGCACTCATTAAGGCCCAAAAGCCCAAATCTCAAAGCCTTTCGATTAAATCATGGCCTGCACATCTCTCAAAGCCCAATGATCTCAATCTAATGGCCTGTGTACATCTCAAAGGCCGAAAGCCCAAATCTTAATGCCTTAGCACCAATCTTAAAGTCCACATGTGACCAAAAGATGATCTTTTGCGTATAAACCCTCTGTTTATTCAAAATATGAAATGAAGCCCTTGTCAATTTACACAAAGGCCCCTGTCAGCATAAAAATATCTCAAACAAGCCCTTAAAAGGCCATTTTTCACTCTAGACCTTGTCGAAAACCCAAATCACAGCCTCAGGTCCCTGTATATTTACAAACAAGCCCCTAAAAATATAAAATCTTTACAAACAAGTCCTTTGAAGTCCTTTTTTACCATAACTTTCTCATATTAAGTCAAAATCAACTCAAATCAGTTTCAAATGACTAAAATGCCCCTCTCTTGACATATTTTTATAAATAAAAATATAAAAATGATATTTGAATGCTCCTTTCAAATTAAAAACATATAAATGACATTTCTCATGTGTATTCTCATATTTTAAACACGAAATCCATATTTTCATGCATATATCATGGTAACTAAGCAAAAAGAAATCCAAAGTCAAATGAGAACCAACCACATGACCAAAGTAAAACATACATGATCCCCTTTTAACTCCATTATTCAATTCAATCCAAATAGGTACAAATCCTGGAATGCATGAGGTGTTCAATCTGACCCGAAAGGTCCTTCTAATGTAATTCACGGCGAGGGCTTGCGTCCGTCGGGAGTTAAATGTCCTCACAATCAAAAATAATAAAACCTCCGACAACTGATCATGAACGTAGGTTGTCACAAGGGGTGAATCGGAAGGATTGCAGAAAGAAATACCCAGTGAATGCCTTCCCCTGAGTTCGGTGACCTGCTCACGTTCACTTCAAAGGACCAGAGCATTGAACCTAGTTGGGAGCATCTCCACCCACTCACACCCAGAGTAAAAAATCTGCACCGTTAGCTAACCTAACGTCGTGCAACTTTCTGCACCCTACAATTTATTAATATTTTTTTAATTTTTTTAATATTTTTTTAATATTTAGAAAGCTTTCTGCACGAACATTTAGCTAAATGTCCGTCTAGCTCTCTTATTTTTTTATGTATTAATTTTTTTTAATATTTTTTAATGTTTAAATTGTTAGATATGTGTTCTAAAAGTTATCTTATGTTGATCACTTTTACATGTTATGTTTATGAATTGGATGCTACATGCATTTTGTTCCATGAAATTTGTGTTTATCTATAGAAGTGTTCAAGAAGATGCTCTTGGTCTTAAACCATAGAACTCTATATGATGACAAACATAAATCTCTAAAATGTTCACAAACTTGGTTATTAGCATGGAACACTAATATATCATGATAAGTTTGTCATGTTGATTAAAGTACATTGTAGTTCTATAAATGTTGATAAAGGTTTATCGTTTAATAACATGAGTATATGAAATGTTTCATATATTGAACAGACTTAATGAATGAAAATATTATATGGGTTATGTTAGTGTCATTAATATTTTCATTGTGTCTCAGAATTCTAAGATATGAGATGTATTTCTTTTTCACATGAGAAGTATATAATGTAATTAGTATTAAAAGCTGCTTATCATAAGTGGTGATAAAAATATTAGTTCCTTGTATATAACTTGTGCGGGAGAAAGTTATATGTCAAGTATCATTGCCCCTCATTTATAGTGAGTGATAATATTTTTATGGGCTCCTTGGTAAAGTAGAATTATAATGCATGCAATATAACTGAAGTGCAGTTATATATTTATAATTTACTTAAGAGACCAAGAAACAAATATAATACAAAGATGACACGGTCCGACTTTGTATATTATTCATAATATCATGTGGCAAGGAATGGACACAAGTAATGTTATTTGTAACGTTACTTTAAAGGATCATGTATTGTAAAAAGGATACTTTACATCTATGTTATTTGGGTAACTATAATGTATAGCTAGAATACCGCTTATAGTTTATGGTAATAAAATATTTTATGTCATTGCCAACATAACACAGATCCTCCATATAGGTCACACCAACTGAACGAGAAACAATAAAGATATTTTATTTATATGATGTATATTGTTTCATATGACATGAAATAATATATATGTGATAAATAAATATCATGACTGCTTAGAACGAAAATAAATTTATGAGAAGTGTGCATGTATATTATTTGGTATAATATGGTACATATTATATAGTATAATATACATGACACATAATTAATAATGTGCAAAACATTGTTATAACATAAGTTTATTAAAACCCAAAATGAATATGAGTTGAGATTGGCACTGTAGCGGTTACTGTAGCGCGCACTGTAGCGATTACTGTAGCAGCGGCTAGGGTTGGCTCTTTTAATAAAGAGAATTATACTAGGAATGTTACACAAGGGAAACCCTAGTATATTTGTATATAAGAAGAGGTAGAGAAGGTATTCGACATGGGAGAAGAAAGAAATTTTCTGAAAATTTATTTCCTTCTCTTCCTCTCCCTCATAGCCGCCATCCCTCTTCCTCTCATATTATTAGTTTCTCTAGTGAGAAATTATTAGAAGAACAAGAAGGGTTATTAACTAGGTTCTAAGCTTAGATTAGATTAAGATCTCTAGCAAGGTCTTTCTAATCCTTGTTTAGTTCAAGGTGAACACTAGGAGGCCGTTTCGACAAACGAAGGTATCCAAGAGGTCTAGAAGAGAATTCGACTTCTCTCTATTTACCAAATTGACATTTGGTAGAGGTATATGCAAATCACTTTTAGTAAATAGATTTGTGATTAATGAATGAGTAGATATCAATTTGCATGCATTTGAATTGCTTTAATATAATCAGCATAATAAAGTAGATCCGTAGATGCTTGTAAGAAGGTTAAAAATTTTGAATTTATTACCTTACTGCATCATGAAATCCTTCATAAATAGCTTTCTACACTGACTTTAAGTAAAATGTTCGTGTATAATTGAACTATTTTTTTTATATTTTTTACAGTTTTTTGGCTAGCCTCCAGTTTGCTAGCCATTTAAAATCAGATCAATTCCAGAACAATGAATTTCCAAAATAAGAATATACCAAAACCCCTAAACGAAATTCATGTATACCAAATTATATCAAAAATTATACAAAATTCATGTACACTAAATTATACAAAGATCATACAAATCCATATTCTGGTTCTCAAAATTGTTTTATAAATCAGTCTGCCCACGTACATATACAATGATCTAACTGCTCCTTGGAGTAACTCTTTGACTTTGATGAATACTACAAAAATTCAAAATATGCAAGTTACAAAAATACAATCTAGCAACTACATCTCTGTTTTGCTTTATAGAAATAAATATTGCAATTATAACAATGCAACTAATAAAACAAGCTTAGAGGAAATCAATATTAATTATATGGACAAGTCAAGGAAAACATATGAATTACATACCAGATATGCTGGCCATTGGAATTGTATGCGGTCGACAAAGTGATACATATAAATCATCGTGTAATAACCGCATTTCCAACCGTCAGTTTGTTGCAGGTACTGAAATTTACATTTAGCAGCCTATGTTAGAATGACAATAATTTTTTGAACAAAAAATATGAAATTATAAAATTATAGTGTGCTCACCTCCAACCACTTTCCATTCAATTTATTTCTTTGCTTGCCCGTGCTTTGCACTCCACCCTCTCTAATATATTGCTTAAAAGCCCTTACAAAATTAAGTGACTGTAATTAGCAATTTCACAATTTGTTATATAATTGAAAAAAATCAAACCAAGTGATATTTAGATAACTTAATTAAAACATACGTGAATTTTTTGGACTGGTGAGGAGTGATGAATGTGTTGAGCCATTTTGAATACATGATATAAACCGCATTTTCAAGTGGCACATTCACAAGCAAACACCAGTGACCCCTGTGAGAAGAGAAGAATTGTAGTACTTTAGCATATAATTAGTGACATATATATTTCAACATATAATAGTGACACAAGTGTTTGCTATGGTTCATGGTGTAATTCTTTAACTGAAAATATAAATAATACATAAGTTAGGGTTACAAGTAACATAAGCTTGGTGGTATGGCAAAAGAATAAATTTCTTTTGATCCTTACGAGCTCGATGCATCGCTTTACACAAGTACTCGACATAGTCAACCTCGTACAAATTCACCATGAAAGCATTAATTCTGCCGGGGTCCAAAAGTGCACACAAGTTCATCATTTTATTGTTCAAAAATCACCATTTTATATTAGAATATATATTTGAGTGCTATACACATGAATACATGATATAAATAATTGATTGGTCACTACCATGAGGAAAACGGTGATGACTCCCACATCGAGCCATTTATCGCTTGACGAGGCGGCCTGTAGAAAGTCATTGAATTCTTTGAAAGGTAGCATGACCTCTCTGCCGTCGTGTAGAAACATACCGGGGGGGACAGTGAATGTAACATCTATCATCCAATCAGGTGTGTTAATCAAGTAGGAGTGGAGAGTCTGCAACTGACTAGGCAAATGGCTAACCTCTTCTTCGGTAAGCACCGTACAGTCCAGTGGCGCATCCACTGGCGCATCAGGCACTTCTGGCGCAACAGACCCGACGGCTAATTCCATGTCTCGTACCGGTGACAAAGCTTCATCCGCATTGTTAGTATCATCTCTTCGTGTTTGTATCAAATTTTGTATATATCTTTTTCAAGTATTTCAAAAGAATGATTTGAATAAGATATCTGTATTTTATTTGGAGATTACCTTATCCAAAATAATTTGATTCTTGGGCCATTGGACTATCATAAGAAGGGCATCATCAAGCACCGACATATCATCAACAGGGACAGGAAGAGGTATTCTCGCAGCACATTCCTGCGTGATCTTGTCAACTGCTACGCGGAGATAGTTGGGCCTTAGTTGATCACTGGCTGCAGGAGGATGTACAATGCCCTTAGCAATGGTCAGAGGAGTAGTACCAAAATACATGACGAGGTGGCATGTTGTGACCTCCTACAATAATTATCAGCAATTAGTTATTTTTAGAATGAAATATTGTCTGGAAAATTAACTGTGAGAATCAACAATACCTTTATATTATGAACAAATAGTGATTACCTTTAAATTGTCCAAGTCGCCTAGCACTTCAGTCCCGAATGCTTGACTACTTCGCCGAACTCCCGGAGAAATGAGAGGTTGATCCTCGGATGGCTGCCTAATTTGTTATATTCTGAAATTTTAAAACTGGATTAATTTGCTAAATCGATCATTATGCTTAAATGAAACTTTTAATTAAATTAACGAGTGTTCAGATTTTATCTCACTTATTAAAACAAATCTAAAATTTTGAAATATAAATGAATTATAAAATTATGTACATTAAAAAAATTAGAGATTTAAAAATAAAATTATCCGTATAAAGAAATAGATAACTAAAGTTCTAATTAGGAGGGTAAATACACGAGTTTTTCGTACGAAGAAAATTATATAAAGGTTACGAATTACGTTAATTAATTATGGAGATTGAATAGATAATTATACACATATAAAAATAGATAAAAATTGAAATTGAATTTTGTGGATTCTAAAATCGAATTATAAACAGATGAATTATAAAAATAGAGTGATGCTGTCATGGATCAATTTTTTTTAAAGATTTTTGTCCGAATTAATCACAGTCGTTAATTTCAAAAGGGTAAAATTGGAATAGCATCATTTTAATAATCTTTCCGTTAATTTCTCTGTTAGATCTCCGTCCCTTTCCTCCCGTCTCTTCCTCGTAGACCACCCTTGCGAATTCTCATTTCTGAGAAATCTTCCCGTCCCGTCGTCTCTGATCGGAACTTCAAAAAAATTCTTCAATCGCGATTTGGAAATGGATTTGCGGCAAATCCAGTGATCGAAAGAGGAAGACAAATGCGATTAGATTTGATTTGGCACGACTTTGAGAGGCCGAATTCATGCGGTGAAATCCGACCCAAGCAAGAGATTTCGCGAGAATTGCTTTGTCGTAGTGCAAACCTTCATCCGTGTTCAGGCTTTCCTTCACAACGTCCATGCACAGAAGCCGTCCAAACCATCAAAGAATTTATTCGATTAAGGTCAGCGTCTTCTTCTCTCCTCCTCCTGATTCAGGCTGTGATCGGAACATAACCTTGTTAGAGTTCAATAGATACAATTCTTATAATAAAGATATGATTTCTCCCTTTTTTCTTTTAAGGTGAAGATCAAGCCTCAAATATCATTTACGGGGACAAAAGTAGTGTCATGTTTACATTATTTGAAAGGAAAAAAAAAAGTTTAAAGGAAAAAAAGAAACCGCTATCTTTGAAACCCAACATAATCCCGTATCAGTATACTGGTAAATGAAACTTTTTCTGGTAAAATATTGCTTTAAGCTTGTGTACCAACTCTATACTTCTTTTATTATTTCTATTGCAATCATCCGTGGTGCTTTATCATCGTTCTCTCCAAATTACAAAACATATTGTGGACAATCTGAGCACGTCTTATGCTTTGGTACTGTAATTCGAGAATTTCCAATCCATATTCCCTTTGTGCAAAGTACTATGTACAGAACTAATTACATGCTGACTTAATATTTGGGGCAAAAATGAATATAGGAAACAAGATTTTTGTGCTAAACGTTTTTCATTTTTCTTTTTTGCATTCAATGTTTTCTCT
>JARJHM010001351.1:0-35855 GCA_033356055.1 Carex pumila | reverse complement strand
GTACGTCATGTCGCCGTAACATAAGCAAGCGGAATTTCTTTTCTAAATTTAAAATTTTAAACAATTTCTCAATATTTTTGCAAAATATCATGAATACACACATCCGTAGGTATTAATTCATACCTATGGATATCCCGATCTTTCTAAATTTGTTTTCCACATATAAGGTGTATTTTCAAAAACAAATTTAAATCCCTAAGTTTTCATTTTCGTAAACCTTTATTTCCACAAAGTTTTCACCAAATTATGTGGTTATTTCCAATCACTCCAAGGGTATTCCTAAAAACTTATAAAAATTCACACTAAAATTTCTAATGTTTTATCAATCACTCAAATTTATTGATGCGTCCAAAGGGTATGGTGCAAAGTTTCAGTACAATGATGTACTTTTTAAACCTTTAACACACGTTTGAGTTAAATTGCAAGTGCACAATTTTATCAAAGTAGTATTTGAGGTATCGATCCACAGGGAGTATGATAAAAACTTAGTTTAAACTTTAGTAATAAATTTCAGAAAAATAAAATAAAGTAAAGTGCAATAAAAGTAAATTGGGGGGTTTGTTCTAACAATTCCTAGATTTGGGTTCAATACCCGAATAGAGAGTTTAAAACAATAAAAGTAAATGAAAGTAAAAGAAAGGAATTGGTTTGCTTTTATGATGAGAAGATCTAGGGGTATTCGGTCTACAATCCCTTGCTAACTCTATTAATTCGGTATTTGTTTGAATTCATGTATGATTTGACGAGGTTTCTAACCTAATATGTTATTAAGGGTTACTTTCGTAAATTAACAACGTGCCTAGGTAATTCGGACTTCTCGATTAGGTTCCTCACCCTAGCTACCTAGACCCATTGAGCGCTTGTAGTCTCTCTTCTCCTCAAATATTGGTACTTCGCAATTAAGTCCATCATACCAATACCCGATTCAAAGTGAGATGTCCTAATTAGGGTTTGGCTTCTCGATTAGGTTCTCACCAAGTTCCTAACCTTAATTTCTATAGTTCCGGCTTAGATTAAATTGGTTACAATCTTAACCTAAACCTAGGGTATTTGCATTCATAATTTGGTACTATCCTATTGATCACAGTCAATTTTGGTTCTTTCGAATCCAAAACGGGATACTACAATTCAAGTACTAACTATGTAATTAACACAAATGATTAAATCACAGAAATTAACATCAAATCCCATAAAACAATCATAATAAAAACAAATAACCGAATAAAATAGAATTAAACAAGTTCATGCATTGACCTAAACCCCTAGAGAGAGAACTACTCCCTCATGGAGAGATCCATTACAAAAATTGGCAAAGTAAGAAGAAATGAAATAAAGGAAGTAATTACACCCTTTGACAAATCAAAAACCTCTATCTTGCCGACTTCTTGCTCAGGAAACCCTTCTTCTCCTTGGTTGAAAGCTTTCCTTTTCTCCAGAATTTATTGCTAAGAATTGTGTGTGTGTGTAGAGAGAGAATGAAAGAATCCAGGATGATGAATGGAGAGTGAACCCCCTCTTTTATAGCCAAGGATCATGTCCAATTCAGAGCCTAGAAAGTGGAGTTAGTGGGCGCTATATTTGGATTGTTTCCCAGGATTCCCTGTCCACATTTAACTGCAATACACGTCCATGAGGTGCCAAAAATAGAAAAACTGTCAAAACCGTGCAATTTTTGGCTTTCTGCGGGTCCAGTGCGGCTTACCCAATCCGCAGTGCGGGTTGTTTAATCCGCACTGGCTCCAAGTTTCCTTATTTAGCTCCTGTGAATTAGTTGAATGCGGATTGCAGTGCGGATTGCTGACCCGCACTGCGGGTTAAAACTACTTCTCTGAAGTCTCTGAAATCGGCTAAGTGTTGAGTGCGGCTTGACTAATCCGCACTGCGGGTTGATATCAATCCGCACTACGCTCGGACTTTTTCCTGTGCAATGCTTGGATGTTGGAAATGCGGCTAAGTACTCAGTGCGGCTTGACTAATCCGCACTGCGGGTAGATTGATCCGCACTGAGGGATATTTTCGCCATTTTTCATCATTTCCTGCAATGAAAAGCCAAACAACCGAAGTAACTTGATTCTAGGTGTATTTAAATCACTTTATATTAAAAATACAAGATATTTAAGGTTGTTTTAGGATAAAATCTAGATCGATTGTGTATATAATTTATGCTTATCAAAATCCCCCAAGCTTGAACTTTGCTTGTCCTCAAGCAATATTTAAACCTGGACTACAATTCAATCTTTAATTTAACCCTCATATCAAGTATACATTTCTTCCAAAAATTTTAAGAAAAATTTGTATGATCTTGACAAAAGTGAGAGACCTTAACGTAAATCGTTATAAATCTAAAATTCAACCCTTGGTTAATCATGATTCACCCCACAATTTGCTTACTCTAACTTTTATTTCCTTAAAGACTTAGAATTTGTAAACTTTGATCATCTAAACTCATTATGAAAATTTCATACTCATTTTGCGAAAATTCTTTTAAAATCCCCCAAGCTTGGAACAAGCTTAGGCTAGAAATTCGAGGATTTCGTGTGTTGAACTTTGCTAAATTTCTTTCTTCTTTTGTTGCTTTTTATTCTATGACACTATAATTCTTTATCCTTAGAACAAATCCGGTTAGTTATAAGTAGTTAACCATACCCAACCGTTTTAATTCAAAAGTGCATTTTGCATTGCTCTTGGTTCAACCCTTCCATGATACGAACTCACATGTTTAGTGCGAACCCGGTCACTTTATCGGGCCAACTAGCGGAGCAAAGTGTCAATAATTCATTGCTACAAGTACGTCATGTCGCCGTAACATAAGCAAGCGGAATTTCTTTTCTAAAATTGAAATTTTAACCTATGTTTCAACATTTTTGCAAAATATCATGAATACACACATCCGTAGGTATTAATTCATACCTATGGATATCCCGATCTTTCTAAATTTGTTTTCCACAAACAAGTTGTATTTTCAGAAACAAATTTAAATCCCTAAATTTTCATTTTCATAAACCTTTATTTCCATAAAGTTTTTCGCCAAATTATGTGGTTATTTCTAATCATTCCAAGGGTATTCCTAAAAACTTATAAAAATTTGCACTGAAATCTCTACTGTTTTGTCAATCACTCAAATTTATCAAAAATATTTTCTTTTTGCCAATTTTAAAATTAAACATGATTTTATACTTTATGCATTTTCAAACAATTAAGTCCAATTATGCAAGACTCTATTTTTCATAACTACATAAAACATCTTGACAAATTTGTAATCTCAAACAATTAAGTTCAAAACCACAAATCCTACTCAAGGTCAAGTAAAAACATAGTTATAAATCCTAAAATTCTGAAATTAAACACAAAAAATAAACATGCATGCAGATAAGTTATTCCCATCCCCCAAGCTTAAATTAAGCATTGTCCCTAATGCATAAAAATAAACAAAAGTAAAAGGAAAGAAACAATGTCCCGAATTTTAAGGTGGTGGTGGTGTGTGATCAATCATCCGCCTCCATGTCATCCACGGGCTCCTCTTCCTCCTCATTACCTTGATCACCTTGTTGGGCTGCAGCCGCCTCTGCTTCTTGTGCAGCTCGGGCTGCTTCTGCCTCAGCCCGTTGTCGTGCCAAATCGGCCTCCATCCGTCTAGCAGCCCTTCTTTGGTATGGTGGTGTCGGTGGGTCATCCTCGTATTCAGGATTGGTGTTCATGAATCCCTTACGGGCATAATGGTAAGCTGCGGCGGCTTGGGTCTCCACATCATCCATACGGTGATCAAATGCATCCATGCGGTTGTTGAAATTCAGGTTGAGGTTGTTGATGGATGTTTGCATGGATTGCATCAATTCCCACATTTGCTGCATGGTTACACCTCCTTGTGCAGCTGCATCGGGTTGAGCTTGGTGAATGACCGGTGGCGGTGGTGGTAGTGGCTCTTGTGGCACAAGTGGAGGATCGACTATCTTCCATGTGTCGTAATTCAACGGGTCAAGGCTGGTTTGGAGAGGCAAACGGTGGTTGATTCCTTGCACTCCCAAATTTATCCATGCCGCTTGTCCATCATCGAACCGGACGAGCTGTGCTCTCACCAACCGACCAAGGTCCACTAATGTGTACCCCGGTACCACATCATCTCCGGTTGGTATATCAAGCGCACGAGCAATTTTTGTAATAATGCCCCCAATCCTCACCACACCGCGCGGTTGAATGTTATTGGCCACTGTTTTGATGTGTTTGGCAAGGTTATAGGTGATGTGTGGCATGTACTCCATCTCATCATTATTGCGCCGTAGCATGCTGCAAATGTAAGTCATATCACCCTCGTTGAAGACCGAAGCGGTCTCCCCTCGGGCAAAAAGAGAATGAGATAGTACCCGTTGGAGATAGCGAATCGCCGGGTGGGAGATGTTCTTGACCCGCTGATCGTTGAGGACATCATGCATGGTGAGGAGGCGAAATTGGTGCTCATTCATGTCGGGGAAGAACCCGAGAGTGGTTCGCATCCGATCCAAGTTCTCTCGGCTTAGGTTGAATAACTCCAGCAACTCGGTGGTGTGGAGAGAGATAGAGTAGCCTCCAAGGTTGAAAGACATAGTTCTGGAGGCCCGATCGAACTCATATGAGGAGAGGAATTCGATGGTGATGCCGCGGTATGTGTCGACCTCCTCACACAGGAAGTCCCACAGTCCAAGGCGGCTTGTGAGCATTTGGACCGTGTCAGTAAGTCCCAACTGCTCAAGGGTGTACGGGCATATCCATCGGGATGGTTCGAGAACCCGATGTTCTTCGAGCGCAATCCGTCGGAGTTGTTGGTTAGAGTCCAACTCCAAGGCGGGTGGATACGCAAGAGATCGGTTGCTTGATTGCCCCTTGTTCTTTCCGGTCCTTGTACGCTTGGATGCCCTTGGTGGCATTTTAACTGCAATAGAAATATAAGAAAAGTTAAAAAAATTACGAAGATTTTGATGTATTTGGGGGCCAGTGCGGGTCCTTAATCCGCACTGCGGGTTATCTAACCCGCACTGGGTCTAAAATGGCTAAGTTCTGGTTTTCCCGAGCCTGGTGCGGATTAAAGCCAACCCGCACTGCGGGTTGTTGATCCGCACTGGGGACTTGGCCAAAATTTGGGGTTAAACAGGGTTGGTGCGGCTCATCTAATCCGCACTGCGGGTTGATCAAGCCGCACCGGGGTTCATTTTCACCGTTTTCACCATTTTTGGACGATTTCTTCGAATTTGGGTACCATTTCACAGATCTAACTACAAATAAATGAAATTTAAGTTAAGGAGAGATCAAACCTCGTTGTAGATCGCGAAAATTGCAAGAAAATCCGAAAAGATCCGAGTTTTGGCGAAGAAAAACCTTTCGAACGGTTTGAGAGGAGTAGAACTTCGGTTTTGGAGAAGAAAAAGAGAGTGGGAGAAGAGAAAATGAGGGGAGAGGGGAGAAGAGACGAAGGAATAAGTAGAGGGAGGAAGTTTTAGGGTTTAGAAGAGAGGAAATCGGAGTTTATAGTTGGAAAGACGAAAAGGCGCGAAGAAAACGGGTTGGGTCGGTTTAAAGAGACGCACTGGTGCGGGTTGGCCAACCCGCACTGCGGGTCATCTAATCCGCACCGACAAATTTTTGAATATTTTCTGAAAAAATTAAATAAATTACCTCGGGTGCGGCTTGCCCAATCCGCAGTGCGGGTACTTAATCCGCACTGGGAAAAATCTTCGCAGTTTTTCGTAGGCAAAACCCTCCAATGTTAGTTAATTGAAAATTTATAAAATTGTAAAATTGATAAGTAAATTAAAATAAATTGCAGACAGTAAAGAAAAACCTTGGGTTGCCTCCCAAGAAGCGCTCAATTTTACGTCGTGAGCTCGACATGATTCATGCTCACTATTGAGGTTGGGGATCATCCAAGCGAAACCTTTCTTCCTCGCCTATTGGATTTGCATAATTGAAATGTTTGAGGCGATGTCCATTAACCTTGAATGGTCCACTTTTATCGCTCAAAATCTCAATTGCGCCATGGTTGAACACCTTTTTTACCTTGTATGGTCCGATCCATCTTGATCTCAACTTTCCCGAAAAGAGTCGGAGTCTTGAATTGTACAATAAAACCATATCTCCCTCCTTAAATTCTCGCCTTATTATGCGCTTATCGTGCCATTTCTTCGTCTTCTCCTTGTATAGTTTGGCATTTCCGTACGCATTGAGGCGTAATTCCTCCAATTCATGTAGATTGAGGATCATTTTCTCTCCGGCGGCTCTCATGTCAAAGTTGAGGGTTTTTATCGCCCAATAAGCTTTATGCTCAAGCTCAACCGGCAAATGGCATGCTTTTCCATACACAAGTTTAAAAGGAGTCATACCTATAGGTGTTTTGAAAGCGGTCCGGTATGCCCACAATGATTCGTCTAATTTGAGTGACCAATCCTTCCTTGATGTATTGACCACCTTTTGGAGGATGCTCTTTATCTCACGGTTGGACACCTCAACTTGGCCGCTTGTTTGTGGATGGTACGGTGTGGCCACCTTGTGTTTGACTCCATACTTGAGTAGTAGGGCGTCAAATTGGCGGTTGATGAAATGAGATCCGCCATCACTTATCACCACTCGAGGTACTCCAAACCTATGAAAAATAATCTTTTTAAAGAGTTTTCTTACCACGGCGGAGTCGGCGGTTGGGCTAGCTACGGCTTCTACCCATTTTGACACGTAATCTACAGCTACAAGTATATACTTGTTGTTGCAAGAACTCGGAAAGGGACCCATAAAGTCAATCCCCCAAACATCAAATAATTCGACTTCTAGTATGGCATTTAAGGGCATCTCATGTCTTCTTGATATGTTCCCGGTTCTTTGACATTTGTCACACCTAAGCACATACTCCCTTGCGTCTCGAAAGAGTGTGGGCCAAAAGAACCCGGCTTGAAGAACTTTGGCGACGGTTTTGTCAGTTGAAGCGTGTCCTCCATAGGCGGATGAGTGGCAACAATGAAGAATTTGTTCGGTTTCCTCTTGGGGTACGCACCTTCTATGGATACCATCCACTCCTAACTTAAACAACAACGGTTCGTCCCAAAAGTAATTTTTCGCATCCGAAAAGAATTTTTTTCGTTGTTGATAAGTTAAACAGGGGGGTATTATACCACATGTAAGGTAGTTGACAAAATCCGCGTACCATGGCGCCTCGAGATTGTTGACTGCATATAGTTGCTCATCTAAGAACGAATCATCAATGGGCATGTCTTCCTCTTTAGAATCAATGGTGAGGCGTGAAAGATGGTCCGCCACCAAATTTTCGGTTCCCTTCTTATCCTTTATCTCTAGGTCGAACTCTTGGAGTAGGAGAATCCATCGGATTAGGCGTGGCTTGGCATCCTTTTTGCTTAGAAGATATCGGATTGCCGCATGATCGGTATACACAACCACCTTGGATCCCACCAAATAGGGCCGGAATTTGTTCATAGCGAATATGACGGCTAGGAACTCCTTCTCTGTGGTTGTGTAATTCATTTGTGCCTCATCTAGGACCTTGCTCGCGTAATATATCACATGTGGCTTGTTGTCGATCCTTTGTCCTAGCACGGCCCCCACGGCGAAATCGCTTGCATCACACATAATCTCGAATTGCACCTCCCAATTTGGCGGTCGAAGAATGGGGGCTGAGATTAGCGCCTTCTTGATCCTATCAAAAGCATCTACACACGGCTTATCAAAATTAAATTCTGCATCTTTCATGGTTAGATTGGTAAGAGGTTTACAAATTTTAGAGAAATCCTTGATAAACCGTCGATAAAAGCCGGCATGCCCTAAGAAACTTCTCACATCCTTCACACAAGTCGGATATGGTAGTTTCTCAATCACTTCAACTTTTGCTTTGTCGACCTCCAAGCCTTTGGAAGACACCACGTGTCCTAGAACAACCCCCGTTTGCACCATGAAGTGGCATTTCTCCCAGTTTAGCACTAGATTAACCTGTTCACAACGTTCTAAAACTTTGATTAGGTTAGATAAGCAATTATCAAAAGAAGTACCAAAAACTGAAAAGTCATCCATGAAAACCTCCACGGAATTTTCTAATAAATCTGAAAAAATAGCCATCATGGCTCTTTGGAAGGTCGCTGGGGCATTGCATAGACCGAACGGCATCCTTCGGTACGCAAAGGTACCATAAGGACATGTAAAAGTCGTCTTTTCTTGGTCTTCGGGGTGTATGGGGATTTGGAAGAATCCGCTGTACCCATCAAGGTAGCAAAAGTGTGTGTGATTGGCTAGCCGTTCGAGCATTTGATCCACGAATGGTAGAGGGAAGTGATCCTTTCGCGTGGCATTGTTGAGTTTTCGGTAATCGATGCACATCCTCCACCCGGTAACTACCCTTGTAGATATCATTTTGTCATCTTCTCCCTTCACCACTGTTGTGCCCCCCTTCTTTGGAACTACATGCACTGGGCTTACCCATTTGGAGTCGGAGATTGGGTAGATGATCCCCGCGTCTAGTAGTTTGAGGATTTCCTTCTTCACCACCTCCTTAAGATTCGGATTGAGCCTTCGTTGAGCTTCAATGGTGGGTTTGTGGTCATCTTCCATTAGGATCCTATGCATGCAAAGGGATGGACTTACCCCAGTTAGGTCATCGATTGTGTACCCGATCGCCTTCCGATGTAGCCTTAACTCATGTAGAAGCTTCTCGGTTTGTTCTTTGTCGAGCTCAGAATTGACAATCACCGGGTATGTTTTGTCTCCCCCCAAGTATTCGTAGCGAAGGGTAGGTGGCAGAGGCTTGAGCTCGACTTTTGGTGCACCGGAATCGGTTGAAACGGCGAAGATCTGGGCTGAAATCACTGAGTGCGGGTTGCTGATCCGCACTGCGGGTTGCATCAACCCGCACTGGGCTTGAAAAATCGAGTTTGCAGCTTTAGGGGGGTCAGTGCGGCTTACCCAATCCGCAGTGTGGGTACTTAATCCGCACTGCGAAAAATCTTCACCATTTTGGTCGTTTTGAGCCCCGGTTTCTTCTAGATCTGGGTCGAGTTGTTCATTCACCATCTCTTCCTCCTCATGAGTAGCTACAATTGAATCTAAAGCATCCAATCTACAAATAGAATCATTGTCATTTGAAGGGAATTTAATGGCATTAAACATATGAAAATTTACCTTCTCGCCTCCAATGTCAAAGGATATTTTTCCTTCTTTGACATTTATGTTCGCGTCGGCTGTGGTTAAGAAATCCCGTCCCAATAGGAGAGGGGTATGGGTATCCTCCTCCATTTCAACTACCACAAAATCCACCGGGACAAAGAACTTACCAATCATAACAATCACATCTTCCGCAATCCCCTCAGGGTAGCGTACTGTCTTATCGGCTAGTTGTAGAGACATTCTTGTGGGTTTTAAATCAGCAAGATTTAGCCTTTGATATACGGTCTTTGGCATAAGGCTCACACTTGCACCTAAATCACATAGGCACCTCTTGAATTTGGTATCACCAATTATACATGGAATTGCAAAACTCCCGGGGTCCTTCAATTTTGGAGGTAGCTTGTTTAAGAAAAGAGCGCTACACTCCTCATTAAGGGACACCGTACCCACTTCCTCAATTGATCTCTTATTAGAGAGTATTTCTTTCAAGAATTTTGCATAAGCGGGCATGTGAGTAATTGCCTCGGTAAAAGGGATGGTGATATTCAATTTCTTGAGGTGTTCTACGAATTTGGCATATTGTTGGTCAAGTTTGTGTTTTACCAACCTTTGAGGGAAGGGTATAAACCTATGTGGTGGAATATACTTAGGAGTTTCAGTAGGTTTTACCTTGGCCGGGTTGGAATTACCCGTTTCTTGAGATTCTTTTGATACCGGTGTTTCTTCATTGAGGGGTGCTGGAGGTTGTTGTGTCTCCGTTGGTGGTTGTTGCTCCTCAATGATGGGCATCTTCGGTCCTTCGTATCCCGTGCCACTCCTCAAGGTTATTGCCTTTGCTTGCTCCCTAGGGTTGATGTCCGGCTTACCCGGTAATATGCCTTGTTGTCGGAAGGACGCAGACGCTTGTTGTGCAACTTGTGTTTCTAGCATTGAGGTCTTGGTGTCTAAGAACTCAATCTTCTTCTTCAAGTCCCTCAAGGAATCCGAAACATCCGTGTTGGTGTTCCTTTGATATGCTATGAAGTCACTTTGTTGGGTCATCAAGTCTTGTATCATCTTTTCTAGGTTGTTATTTTGGGAGGTTCCTTGGTACGAGTTTTGGTTGGGCCGGCTTTGATATTGGTTGGCATTGTTATTCTCGGCCTTCCACTTGAAGTTCGGATGGTTCCACCTATTGTTAGGATTGTAAGAGTTTGTATTGAAATTATCGGTTTGTCTAACATTGTTATAAATCGGGTCGTTCCTCTTATCGCCTTGGTTATAGAACATGGCGTTCGCTTGTTCTACTTCGTCGCCTTCAATAAGGACTTGGCAATCGGTGGTGATATGAGTCGCCTCTCCACATATACCGCATGGAGCCTTTTTCGTCACGGACTTGGCATTTTGCATTTGTGCCATTTGGTGTTGTAAGGCCTCCATTTGTGCTCTCAAGGCGGTCACCTCGTCGACCTTAATGATTCCCGATGTGGTTTGGGCTCGTCCCCCTCGCTCAGTCGTCCACTCCCGTTGGTTGATCGCCATATCTTCAATCATCGCCATAGCTTGTGCCGGATCCATTCGTGACATGTTTCCTCCTGCAGCTGAATTTAAATGAGTTTTAGTAGCTATGGTACAACCTCCATAAAAAATTGAAAAAGCAACCATATGTCAAGGCCATGGTTAGGGCATAAGCGTTGGAGCTCCGCCCATCGATCCCATGCCTCGGTTAGGGATTCCCCCTCGGCTTGCTTGAACGTTGTGATCTTCGTCCGAAAATGCTGGGCTTTGGATGGAGGAAAGTATTTTCCTAAGAATAACTTCTCCATGTCGTCCCATGTTTCGATGTAGTCCCGGTTGACGGTCCTTAGCCACGTTCTCGCATTGTCTCGAAGGGACAAGTGGAAGCATTTGAGTTTAAGGTTGTCTAAATCATCCCCTTCTCGCACGAAGGTGCCACAATGTTATTCGAAAATCGCCAAATGACCATGCGGATCTTCATTTGGGGCTCCTCCGAATTGGTTCTGGCCTAGTAGGTGGATGAGAGAGGGTTTGATGTCGCGCGGATCTTGGCCATGAGGAATGAACCCGAAGCGGGGACCTTGTTGTCGGTTGCGGCCGTTTCCGTTGTTGTTGTTATTATTGTGGTGATTCCCATTATTAGATATGGTTACTCCTCGTACACGGGAACTTTCGTCATTAACGGATTGATCATCTTGGTTGTCGCGTGCGTTTCGGTCGTCTCGTTTGAAAATCGGATTCTCCACGTGGTTATTGAAGTTGATGGGTAGGGATCGGGTGGCCATGGTTGAGTACTCTTCTTCTTCGAAATAAAGTGTTTCCTAAAGGGGTTCTCCCAAAGCTCATAGAAAGTTGGAAAAAGAAGTAACGTTAGTTCTCAAACAAAAAGAAAACAAAAATCTGAAATAAATTTGTAAGTTAAAAACTTATAATTAAACTATACTCCCCGGCAACGGCACCAAAAACTTGATGCGTCCAAAGGGTATGGTGCAAAGTTTTAGTACAATGATGTACTTTTTAAACCTTTAACACACGTTGAGTTGAATTGCAAGTGCACAATTCTTATCAAAGTAGTATTTTAGGTATCGATTCACAGGGAGTACGATAAAAACTTAGTTCAAACTTTAGTAATAAATTTCAGAAAATAAAATAAAGTAAAGTGCGATAAAAGTAAATTGGGGGGGGGTTGTTCTAACAATTCCTAAATTTGGGTTCAATACCCGAATAAAGAGTTTAAAACAATAAAAGTAAATGAATGAAAGAAATATTGGTTTGCTTTCTAGATGAGAAGATCTAGGGGTATTCGGTCTACAATCCCTTGATAACTCTATTAATTTGGTATTTGTTTGAATTCATGTATGATTTGACGAGGTTTCTAACCTAATATGTTATTAAGGGTTACTTTCGTAAATTAATAACGTGCCTAGGTAATTCGAACTTCTCAATTAGGTTCCTCACCCTAGCTACCTAGACCCATTGAGCGCTTGTAGTCTCTCTTCTCCTCAAATATTGGTACTTCGCAATTAAGTCCATCATACCAATACCCGATTCGAATTGAGATGTCCTAATTAGGGTTTGGCTTCTCGTTTAGGTTCCTCACCAAGTTCCTAACCTTAATTTCTATAGTTCCAGTTTAGATTAAATTGGTTACAATCTTAACCTAAACCTAGGGTATTTGCATTCATAATTTGGTACTATCCTATTGATCACAGTCAATTTTGGTTCTTTCGAATCCAAAACGGGATACTACAATTCAAGTACTAACTATGTAATTAACACAAATGATTAAATCACAGAAATTAACATCAAATCCCATAAAACAATCATAATAAAAACAAATAACCGAATAAAATAGAATTAAACAAGTTCATGCATTGACCTAAACCCCTAGAGAGAGATCTACTCTCTCATGGAGAGATCCATTACAAAAATTGGCAAAGTAAGAAATGAAATAAAGGAAGTAATTACACCCTTTGACAAATCAAAAACCTCTATCTTGCCGACTTCTTGCTCAGGAAAACCCTTCTTCTCCTTGCTTGAAAGCTTTCCTTTCTCCAGAATTTATCGCTAAGTATTGTGTGTGTGTGTAGAGAGAGAATGAAAGAATCAGGGATCCCCCGAATGGAGAATGAACACCCCCTTTTATAGCCAAAGACCATGCCCAATTAAGAACCTAGAAAGTGGAGTTAGTGAGTGTTATATTTGGATTGTTTCCCAGGATTTCCTGTCCACATTTAACTGTAACACACGTCCATGAAATGCCAAAAATAGAACCCATGTTGAAACTGTGTAAATTTGGCATTTCTGCGGCTCCAGTGCGGATGGTCTCATCCGCACTGCGGGTGGTCTCATCCGCATTGGCTCTAAGTTTCCTTATTTAACTTATGCGAATTAGTTGAATGCGGATGACAGTGCGGATGGCTGATCCGCACTGCGGGTGGATTCTGCTTTTCAAACATGTTCTGAAATCGGCTAAGTATTGAGTGCGACTAGGCTCATCCGCACTGCGGGTGGAACTTCATCCGCACTAGGCTCGGGAAAATTCCTGCGCAGTGCTTGGATGTTGGAAATGCGACTAAGTCCTCAGTGCGACTGGGTTGACCCGCACTGCGGGTATTTTGATCCGCACTGGTGGATATTTTCGTCATTTTTCATCATTTCCTGCAATGAAAAGCCAAACAACCGTAGTAACTTGATTCTAGGTATATTTAAATCACTTTATATTAAAAATATAAGATATTTGGGGTTGTTTTTATAATAAAACCTAGATTAAATGTGTATATAATTTATGCTTATCAATTCAATATGGATAAAGCTCATCCTTTGAGCATACCAATGGTCATACGATCGCTAAATGCAAAAATAATCATTTTCGTCAGGAAGAAAATAATGAAAAAGTGTTTGGTCCTGAAGTACCATACTTAAGCGATATATCTTGTAAATAATACGAGACCCAATATCGCATTTGCAGTAAATGTGTTAGCAAGATATAGTTTCAAACTAACCCGAAGACATTGGAATGGAATTAAAGAAGTATTTCGGTATATCTACGGAACTAGAGATATGGGGTTATACTATCAAAATGATATAAAATTCAATTTAATTGGATATGCAGATGTGGGATAGTTGTCGGATTCACATAAAGCACGATTTCAATCGGGATATGTAATCACATATTGTGGAGCCGCAATTTCATCACGATTGACAAAACAAATCTTATGGCTACATCTTCAAATCACGCCAAACTAATCTCCTTATATGAGATGGGTCGAAAATGTGTTTGGTTACGGTCAATGATTCAAAACATTCAAGAAGAATGCGAACTTGAAAACATCAATGTAAATCCTACTCCGTTATATGAAGATAATGCAGCATGCATTGTACAAATCAAATAAAGATATATCAAAGGATACAGAACTAAACATATCGCGCCAAAGTTCTTTTCGACACATGACCTACAAAAGGAAGGCATAATAGATGTTTTCCAAGTCTGATCAATCGACAATCTGGCAAACCTATTCACAAAATATTTATCGACAAATATTTTTGTACAACTCACAAAGAATATAGGTTTGCATCAATTGAAGGATATTCAATGATATTAAAACGATGGGAAGCATTATACGTACTATACTCTTTTTTCCTTAACTGAGTTTTTATCTCAATGAATTTTTCTTGGTAAGGTTTTTAATGAGGCAGAACATAGTCCTGAGGTATCATGTTAATATCGATCCTGAAGTATAATATTAATAGCGTATAATGAAAGATGAACATCCAAGGAGAAGTGTTATAAAATATATTATATGGATGTTTAATCTATAACTCCCAATATTAATTCTCATTACTCTTCATGTACTCCACTATTATGAACATTCATATTCTTATGACTTTTCATATACAATTTCTAGCCTATAAATAGAGACATTGTAAATATATATAATAGACAATAGTGAAGAATAAAATTTTGTTATCGCTCTCTCTATTTCTCGCATTATTTACTTTATTTTTGTTGCAACTTTATCTTAATTTTACAACATAAATGTACATTTCCAAGTTCCAACCCTCATCTCCCCTTGTTTGTCAAGTAAACAGAGAACATTTTGGCTTTTACATATACATTTCTTTTGTTGTTTGTCATTTATGTATATGTCTTCATTGATTTGATTGTAATTTCAACTTTCAAGCTTCTAAGCATGAAACTGAGATGGAGCTAGCTGGAGCCGCGTGCGGGCGACCGCAACAGTGCATCTCCGGTGGAGAATTAGGGATAAGGTTTTAGGTTAGGGAAATGGGAAATGGGAATTTGGGTCTGGAGATGTCGAATTCGAAATGGGGAGTGCAGATTGCGAAATGTGAAGTGAGAAAATTATGAGAATGGATCTTTGAGGACCTGTTCGGATGTTACGGGATTATACGAATGAAATTTGATGGAGATGGAAACTCAATTTAAAAAAAGTAGGAACTCGCGGGTATGAGTATGCATAGGATTAATTATGAGAATGTATTGAATTGAGTGTTCGGTTGTACTGTAGAATTAGTTATGAAAAATTCTATTTTTCTTTTCTAAAATATCTGATATTATACAATTTTCTTTATTAATATATTATCAATAATGTAATTAAATAAATATATTAAATAATAACATAATATTTATTTTTAATTATTCATTTATAAAATATAAATATTTTTTACAAGTCCTGGTCTGTTTGCTCGCACCCTAGATTTTTTAGAAGCTTAATCTATTCGAACAACATTTCTTTAACAAGGATTACCTATTGCTCAAGTCTGAATTTCAAAGCTTAAGACCTTCTTACCTCAATTTTTAAGATATATATATATTTTTTTTATTAACTTTTTTAGCATCTTTATTACCTCCGTAACACTTTTTACTTAATCCGATTTTATCAAATAAGTGTTCCTTAATCCCATTTAATATTTAATTCTTCATTTGATGCCGAACACTCTCGGTCCTGAGTTAATGATTTAAATTACTAAATTTGTTTAATTAACTTTAAATTAGAGTTCTAAATAGCACACTATAGCGTTTTTTGACCAAAAAAGCTATAGCGCTATTAACACTATCGCGACGCTATATGGATATAGCGCTATTTTTTAGCCATTCCATGATAACGCAATAAACGCTAATTAAATATTTACTTTAAAAAAATTATCATATTAAATTTTGTGTTATTGTTAAATAATATTTTTAATTGATTAAATTAATTAACGGATATATTTATTAACAAATTGACTTCTTATGAATAAATAATTAATTTTTAAATTTGTATGAGAAGTATCTAAATTGTATATATACAACTTCTATGTTATTGTTATTGTTATTGTTATTGTTAAATTATCATATTAACTTTTGTGTTATTGTTAAATAATATTTTTAATTGATTAAATTAATTAACGGATATATTTATTAAAAAAATTGACTTCATATGAATAAATAATTAATTTTAAAATTTGTATGAGAAGTGTCTAAATTGGATATGTACACGATGGATATATATCTAAATTCTTTTAAAAAATTTATTAATTTTCATAAGATGGAATGCAACCTAGAGGTGCTATCGAGTTGGGTCGGGTCGGGTCGGGTCCGGGTACTATTATATTTGGACCTGTATCCTAAAAGTATTCGGGTCCAAATTTCGATCCATATACTTATTTATTTCAAATCAGGTCGGGTTCGGATCCGGATACCTATCTACCCGTAGATATTTCAAGTCCAGTCTTTCGATTCCGGGTAGATAGATGTAACTTGTTTGTAAATTATCGGGTCCGGTTCAAATACGGGACGGTTCCGGATCCAAACCGGGTATAGGTCACAACTCCAAACCATTTGAGAAATTATTTACATTTAAATATAATTATAATTTCTTAAACATTTCATATAATAAATCATTACAGTATAAATTAAAAACTACTGCAAAATAAAAATTATACTATTTATCATGTTCATAAATAATAAAACATATCATGCTACATATCAAAATAAAAATAATAACTCTAAATTATTAGTTATCTATCTAAATTAAAAAATACTATCCTATTGATTCAACATTTGCAAGTACATTATCCAAATTAAAATCTATGAATTGAATGTAATAGAAGAAAAAAGAAATAAAATAAGCTGGTTATGGAAGAATAAATTTGACATTCATGTATCATGTGTCACATGTGTATAATATGGCACAGAAATTAAAGAGCGTAATTAAAAGACTAGTTAAGGCTATAATTAAAGGGTAGTGTAAAACAGTAGCATAAATCTAATTAAGTTTTATCAAGCTATAACTCAACTGAAATATATTATCTGACACAAAAACTTGATGCAGAGTTATTAATATATATTTTATCGGGTATCGGGTAGGATTCAGTTATGGTTCAGATAATTAAATGATACTCATATCTTACCCATTATAGTATCGGTTCTGGTTTGAATCTAGATTGGATATTAAATTATTAATTTTGTATCCATACTCATAATTTAACCGGTTATATTTTTTAAATCATATTCTATTCAAATTAATCAGATTCAGATCGAATCCAGTTTAGTTCCAAATCGAATCCGAGTAAAAGTAGCACCTCTAATGCAACCTAACATATTGGAGAAAAATTTCAAGCGGTTGAAACTTGAAAGTTCCAAAAAATCAGGCAACACGGCCAAAACGAGGACAACATTTCTACCCTTTAACACGGTAAACTGGAAAAGACAAAGATGTTTGTTTACATGTCAAATGTCGCCAAGTCATTGACGAGGGACCTGGGGGTGGGGTCAGGATTTTGGAGTCTTGTTTGATAGATATCTTGTTGGTTTCTGGATTTTGGGGCCATATGATGTTTAAGTGGTTCTGGATTTGTTTGGAAATTTGAGTCTGGGACCCACAAGTCAGTTGCACGTGAGGCAATGGTCGCATAGTGGTAGTATGCGAATCCTTGTTTTGGTCCGGTAATCAAGGCCTGACATCCGTTCGGCCGTTCTGCTTTTATGTTTTCTCGTTTCCCGTTTCCCGTTTCCCGTTTCAATCCTCTCCGGTATTTCTTCAGATCTGGTATGAAAATGGGAAAGCTTTAGCAGCATTTATAACTGAGGAGAGTTTAAATGCCTCTATTTTTTTTATTTTTATTATGTTTTAATTTTTTAAATTTTAATAACTTAAAATTTAAAAATTAAAAGTCAAAATAAAATCAGTAAGATCTAATTTATGTTATTTTTTCTATACGCTTATTAAAAATTGTCACATTTTGATTTTATTTTTATGTGAATCAATAAGTTGAAAAATCAATGTCTATAAATTATTCACATTAGTATATTTTTTTATAAGCTCTTGATGGCAACTAAAATAAAATTGAAATATCATAATTTTTTTATGAACACATAGAGAAAATAATCTAGATCATATCATACAGTTTTATTTTTGACTTTTAAGTTTTAAATTTTGAGTTATTAAAGTTTTAAAAAATGGAGGTATGGTAGAGGCAAAAAAAATGAAGGCATTTGAACCCTCATCTTTATAATTATAGGCATGTTCTCCAATCAAAATTTATATGAAACTCAGAACATGAGAATTTTTTTGATAAAAAATGACAATATCAACTTGTCAATTTTCAAATTGAAAATTTTTATAGAAAATTTTAATTTATAGGTGTTTGACAAGTATTAAAGTATATGATTTGAAATATTCGTTTATTTTCTTTTTACAATTAAGTTGCTGTAGAAGATTTTATATTAACATCAAACTTTGTACTGTTTAATTCTATTTTGTTCGATTAATTTTATTCTTTTGTTTTATTAGTTTTGTTCAATTTTATTAACTGCATATTCAATTCAACAACAAATTGCATTTATTTACCTAAATTTTAATAGAAAAGAAAAATTAATTAAAATACCTAAAAGTACAGAGAATACAAAATAAACTTTTTATTCATAAATTAAAAACGCAATTAAATTCAAGTGATTTGATGTTTAATTTTGAATAGGTGAAACCAAAGCTAATACCTATATAATCTTGCATAGACATTTAATTGAATTTAACACAATATACATATCAACTCTGAATCTTGCAGCTTCTCTCTTTCTGTATTAATTGAATTTAACACAATATACATATACTTAAATTGAATATGTTGCACCTATTCGAAACTTTAGCATTTGCAATGTTTGAACTTTAATGCTAAAGTTTCTGACAATGCATACGTTTCTGTTAAAATTGGAACTTTTGTTTTTCTCAAAAAAAATTGGAACTTTTGTTATCAACTCTGAATTTTTATTATTTTAAAATTCAAACTAAAAGAATCGGTATTTTGTAGGAACTTTTAAAATTGTTTCAGGCCACTTTTTTTCCCATGAAACGGCACAAAGACAATACCTATATAATCTTGCATAGACATTCTCTGCATGCCATCTTTATGAGTTGTGCAGAAAATATCTGTCTCTAACACTGGAATTTTCTCCAATAAAAAAAATCGGCACAAAATCACGAGTATTTCATGAAAAATAAAACATTTGAATAATAGGAATGAGAATTAAATGAAATGCCGAACATAAGTATTCAAAAAGTTGATTTTTTTTTTTTTTAAATATCCCGTGGGAAAGAGTAAAAAGGTGCGCCGAACTGGACGTTAGTGAATCAGTCAATGTAAGTGTAAAGTGTCGGCAGGTCCTTTAACGGTCTCCGTTTAAAACAGTACATGTCCATTTAAAATTCTGTCGGTGTATGTATTCCATACATAATATCGTATTTTAGTTTGTCAGCACCAACACGTGAAATTACAAATCTGGGACAGCATTATTTATTGTTTTATGATGTTTGAATTGAATGTTTTATTTGTGGGAATAGAACAACAAGTGCCATAAAATGTGGCGAGAAATATTGGCGGTGCATGGTGCACGTGCCTGTCTGATATATTTCCACCAATATAGCCTAACTAATCAGTAACTAGGTATATGGGTATCAACAGGTATGATATAGTTCGGGTGGAGATATTTTTATATTTATTCCGTTATGATAACGAAATTTTTTTTTACCGTTACTCGTATTTTTAAATACAGTACAGATTAGGTAAATGGATAAAGAAAGTGTTATTAACATTTCGATTTGTGTTTTCGATAAAATATTTTTTAAAATAAGAAAAAATAATAATGATATAATTAATTTGTAAATGAAAATTTAATAAAATATAAAAACTTTATTGTATCATATATCATCTTCATACATATATATATCTATATATATAATTTTATTTTTAAAAATTATCTTATACGAAAACGGGTAAGATAACGAAAAAAAATCATTACCCATACCCAATTAGCTAATAGAATTTTCTTATCCGTGTTTTCGGATACGATACGGATCAGATAAATGAGTAAAAGGGTGCTATTGACACCCCTAACTAGGTATGGAGACAATTTTTGTAAAATTAATTCCAGGTTGGATGAGACTGAGATGCGCAGCCCCAAAATAGAAAAGAGATAGGACATCATTATATATTTATTAGTCATTAACATTAATTTGGTTATTGTCTTTTTTATTTTAGCCCAAACCATAATATTATTGAAATTTTGAACTTTTATATTGATATTTAGAATACAACTATGGTGTTATTAAGCTCACCAATGTCATAGTAAACTTAACTTTAAAACTTATCGGAATGAATTGGGCAGCCTCTGCCTTTGGTCTAAAAAAAAAACTTGTCGGAATGAATTGACAATAACTTTAAAGGACAAATTTGAATAATTGATATTTTTAATTTCAAAGTTTACATAGTTGATCAAAACCGTTAAACATAATTTCCATATGAAAATATATTTGTAGATATTTTTATTTTACTTTTTAGAATATTTTTATTATTTTAGATAGAGGAAATCGCTTAATCTAAAAATTATGGACCATCGGAAGAATTGATTTTCTACCTATTTAAAATTAAAAAAAATGGTCTCGAAATAGATTTTTTATGATTTTCATATAAAAGTCATATTTAATTATTCGGATCAACTTTGAACTTAAAAAGAGATATATTAATTCATAACATGAGTCGGCTCCAGAATATACACATTAGCAGCCTCACTCCATGATTAGAAGTAATTTGCTATTTCTGTACTCTTGAGCAAGTAATCCAGAAAAATTATAAGGAACCAGGAGTAAAAACAATTTGGCCAAAAAACTTGTTATTCTACTGGTAAAATTACAAACGTATAATGATAATATATACTATCATGTATCTTGCTCTGTATCTAAAAACAAGTACATGTATATACCTTTTCTTAAGTGCTACAAGTTTTAACATTTACCCTCGACTAAAAAGAACAGAACATTTGCCAGATCTTGTAAAACACAAAAACAATAAACAAAGAAAATCTCTACTATTGTACATATTTAATTTAAATTTTTGAATTCACTGAATTGAGATATTTCAAGGTCTTCTTCAGTGTGGGTCTAAACCTCTTCATGTTCAACCTCACATTTTGCTTGTCAAGAAAAATCTTTTTCATTGGGTTCCATCCTTGTCGCCGTATGGACTCTGGGTTGGTGAAAACTGTGTGATTTCTCGGGTACTCATCGATCAGTGTGCTCTCTTCCGGTGCAATGTCGTACTGGATGTACTTCAACTTCATATTCCCAACTGGCCTCTTGAAATAATTTCCTGCATTTTATTTTACTTTAGATCATTGTAATCTGACGTCTTATTTTTCCATGGATATAGAAAAAATGTGATAAAATCTCATGATAAGATGAAGAACTAGACGCAATTATAGTTCTACATGCGAGAATTGCTGGATCAAACGAAATAGAGAACATACCGGCAACCCACTCTAGACCGCCCCAAGGGAGGATTTGAATAAACACTGCATTGATAGGCAGGAACACCATGTTAGTTAGTCCGGCACCATGCACACCCATTATAGCATCGCACGAATTAACAATGACGGAAAATCGCGCCAAATCATCAGTCGTCTCTGTTGCTACCACATCAAACCCTAGCTTCTCTGCCTCACGAACGATCTCATCTAGGTTCATAAACCGCCTTGTTTTTGCTCGAGCGACAATCATCAATCTCGGTTTTCTTCCCAATTTTTTTTGTACAGGAATTTCTACAACATCCCTCGTGAGCCCATAAGTTGTGCGCATGAATCTTGTAAAATCAACTAGCGTGTACCTCTCGGGAATTCTCTCAGGATCAATACCAAAATCATCGTGACTTGTGAGGCCGATATATGCTTTTTTGTAGCAACGGACTTGATCATCGGAATCAAAGTCGATAATATCATATTTCGTAAGGTTCTTGAATATCGGAAGGTACTTCATAATCAAATAAATTTTTATATCAGTCACGAGAAATTCAACTTCTCCTTGAAACCTTCGAGCAGTTGTAAATATAGGGACCAGCACATCAGTGAAGTCATGGAAGTAATTCCCAGTATACCTGAAATTAGTAACACAACCAATTAATATATAGCATGCAAGATCTAACAAATTGAGCACGGTTCAAATGCCTTGTGTCTTTTCATGCATCAATCGTGCCTCACATTTTTATCTCCGTTTTCAAAATCTATACAGTCGATTCAAACTGCTCAATGTGATCTTTATATTAAAATGTGTTTGTTGATAAAATTTTATATATTTTGAAACTTTTTACTATCTTTTTAGATAGGTACAACATCGCTGTTTTTCAGAACATTTTAGACCATCCAAAAATAGTGATTTTGTATTTATCTAAAAAAATAGAAATAAATTTCCAAAAATTGGTCTCCAAGCACCTTTTAATATGTAGATCATTTTGAGGCAGTTCGGATTGACCGTTTGAACTTTGAAAATGGAGATAAAAAAATGATGTAAGATTGATGCATGAAAGACATGGAGCATTTGAACCGTACTAACAAATTACCGTAAAATATGTAACGCTACTTAATTAGGTTTAACTATACCCACGATCAGAGAACACGATTGCCGGCACATCTCTATGTTGTGTGCAGGGTGGGGCAACATCCGGACTGTCCATTGGTTTCACTGTGACTATTCCTACGTGGGCCATTGCCGCTGGATCCTCTTTCCTCGGGTACGGCTTGATCTGCCAGACTTTCCTCTCATAATCCGGACCATCGTCATATTCTAGCGACGGGACCCACATTACGGTGGCATCTTTGCCTATAATTCTCACATCTCCTTCAATTTCACACTTGTCAATTCTCCTCTGGGAGAGGTCACATAAAGGCACTTGTTTCTTCATCTCTTTCTTTGGTTCCTTCTCTATAGTCAAATCTTGAAGAATTTGTTTCTTCTCTATAGTCGAATCTTGAAGAATTTAGAAAAGAAAAAATAAATAAAAGGTTAAAATTTAAGTAGAGAATATAAACAAAACTGAATCTACACAAATGCTGACATTAAGCACATGATTTGTTTCAGTTTATATTGGACCCACATCCCATCTTGTGATGTCACCAAGGTCAAGGTACAGTAGTTTCACATTTAATATCAGATTTAATGACATGCTTTTGCCATTTGGTCCTTTCACGTTTTACTAATTATCACCTCATGAAATTGAAAAAGGAAATCTGTCATTTCTTATTAACATTTGAACTTGGAGATTTACTGGGTCACATTTCAGGGCAAAACATTTTCTATGGTCCCAACAAAAAGTAACTACGGAATTGAATTATTATGAGAATTAATTACTATTTTTAAATAATAAAAAGTTATAAAGCATAAGGGAACTCTACTTGGCTGGTTTGAATCCATTGAAGGTAGCATTGCTTCAGAATCAAAATTGTTGGTTGAACTTTTATTAGAAGCAGTATCAGTTCCAGTTTCACATAGCTCGGATCCCTTTTCACATGTTTTAGTAATCTCCTTGGTTTCCTCCAAAACACTACCATCTAAAAAAGCAAAGCAAAACATGAATTAAAACCAACAATTAGTCTTACCTATTTTAGAAAATTGATAGTTCCAAAAGTTTTGAACCAATGATAGTGAAATCAGGGGTGGTCCGATGGGGGCATCATACCAAATTCAGTCTGATACCTGGTCGGAGCTGTCTGATATGCACCAACATTCGTGTGGATCAGACGGCTCCAACCAAACATCAGACTGAATTCGGTCTAATGCCCATCGTACCACCCCCTTCCAATTGATAGTACCTTTGGGTGGAAAGTTAGTTTATGAAAATAAAGACCTTAAAATGACAATTTTGGTAGCAGAATTGAAACAAGAAAATTTATAGGAATTTGCTATTACAGTAGCTTTGAAATCGTCTAAAGAAGACATTAGTAGAGAATAAGCATAACAATTAACAATTGCTACAGTTGATTTTACACTTCTTTTCCCTTTTGCTTTTTAAACTTTATTTCACTGTCCCCAGCTTTATATTGTTTTAGATAATTCAACTGGTGCTTCCATGTTTGTCTTATTTCTCAACTTTGAAGTATAAATGCCTTTCTAATTTTTTGAAAAATGTTTTAAAACCCGAAAAGATAGAGAAAGAAGCCGAATTTATTACCTAATTCTTGAACTGCACTCTCTGCAGACTCTTCACTGGTCAAAGGTAATTTAGAAGTGGAAGAATTGTTTGAATTTATTGAACTAATATTGCTATCTACACCTAGTTTTGGTGCATTCTGGGGCTCCTTGTCCACATCTGAAAGCAAAAAAAAAAAAATTGGAATATGTATAAAAAGCAACACCTTTATAAAGTACTTGTTTATCCTCTCTCTATATTGAAAAAACAATGGCAGTAAGGAGAAACAAAAGCAGTAAAGAAAATATTAGACTTGGGTTTACCTATTTTTGAGGTAGCTTTTGAAAAGCTCACGTTTTCAGATGCACCGCCATCTAAAAACCCATAAAACGAGACATGTTTAGAAATACAAAACATTTTTTTAATTTTGTTTTGTAATATGCAATTTTTTTTTTGGTTTCATGCGTACCTGGTTGCTCTGAGCTCACCATATTTTGTGCTATATCACTGCTAGGAGTAGCAACATTTTCTATTGGAGGAGAATCCACTGAGAGGAAAAATAAAAAATAAAACAGAGAGAGAATAAGAAAACATGAACTTGAAGGAAAATTGGAAAGATTGCATGAAATTTCACCAAATCAGAAATATAACCCATGCAAAACAAATAAACAAACAAACAAACAAACACAATGTACCAAAATTTGTAGCAAATCCTTGATGAAAAGAAGAAATTACGGGGAACTTACCTACTACAAAGAAATGTAAAGAATCAAACTTGGCCATGGAGAAATATGCAAATGTGACGAGAAAGCATCCAAGCAACAAACCGAGAGCAAAATTTCTTGGTTCGATCCGGCGCATGCCTTTCAGGAGAGTAAACTCTTGACCCATTGTTTTGGTTTTTACATTGGACTCCATCTCTCTTATTCTTGAAGTGTTATGAGAGAGAGCAAGGACAGTGGAGGAGGTATTATTGAGAGAGAGACCAGTTAATATGGGAGTCTTGTTGCGTTGCAACTGGGAACAAACACTGACTACAGCGCAACAACACAGCACAAGAGGGGGAGATGGGGTTGGGCCGTTGGGACCTCGAGGGTGGCCAAACCGCAAAAGAATCTCTGCAATTTATGTAATTGTGTCCAGATAGAATGTCAGTCAAGGTATTGAGTGAAGGGCAGGGCAAACAGTTGTAGTACTTCTCTCAAAAAAAAAAAAAAAACAGTTGTAGTAGGTCTCATCATTTATTTTCGTAATAAATGCAACTTTGGTGATTGATGACTTGGTGTACTTTCAATGGAAAAAAATTGTAGCATTTTTTTATTTTTATATAACATTTTATCGGTTAACTTACTATAATAATTTATTTTATTTAAAGTGTCAACTAAAACGTAAACCGCTGCTATGGAGAAAAGGAAAATAAAAAGGAAATGATTGGAGAGTGCTTTATGTTGTTAGTCTTAATAAATAAGCAAAAGTCTCCAAAAAAGGAAAGTAAATTGATTCCGGCTACTGCCTAGTAATGAAACATTTTAGGCGTGTAATTGATTGTAGGCGTAAGAAATTAGGTGATGTTAGTGCGCTTTAGTTTCCTCATTTTGCTGCTTAAAATGGTCACATTGAATTAAGGAAGCTCAAAAGGGAGCCCTCTCATGTTTGATAGGGGTGTCAATGGCACCCGTTTACTCGACCCGTATCGTATCCGAAAACACGGATAAGGGTAAGATTTTTATTCCGTTACCTAATCAGGTATGAATAAGGATAATTATTTTTTTTCGTTATCTTACACGTTTTAGTATAAGATAATTTAAAAAAAAATTACATATATAAATATATATTTGTATGAAGATCATACATGATACAATAAAGTTTTGTATTTTATTAAATTTTCATAATACAAAATAGTTGTGTTCATTATTATTTTTTTCTTATTTTAAAAATTATTTTATCAAAAACACAAATTGAAATGTTAATGACACTTTTTTATCTGTTTATCCGACCTGTACCGTATTCGAAAATACGGGTAAGGACAAAGATTTTTTTTCGTTATCATAACGGATATAGGTATGAAAATGTCTCCACCCAACTCGTATCGTACCGGTTGACACCCCTAATGTTTCATAATAGTTGTAAATAAATGCTTTTCATTTTTTTTTTTTTTTTGGTTACTTCAAATAAAGTGAGAATTTTGCAAAGGGCCTCATAACTCAGAAAAAAAAAAAAAAAACGTGTTAACAAAATTCAAAGATTTGTCCCTCGCATAGTCACGTGTCCATGTCCCCATTAATAATTTTTACATAAGTGTGTACACGTAAAATGTCGCATGTTGAAACGTTAATTGTCCGATCTCTTGAATTATATGAATAGATATTTATCTTCGAATTGTCCTTTTGTATTAAATTTGAATCATCTAATAGTTAAACCTGTACATTCATGTGTCCAAACTTGAAACTATTCTGCATCAAATTTAAAATTTCCAGTTCATTTTTCCCAATAATGAAACGGTAATTATATCTGCATAGTCGTGTAATTATTTCATTGTTCGGTGTTTAAACTAGAATAGTCTGGTATTATGTTTGAATTGTTTTGGTTCAAATTTGGACTTGTTCAGCAATAAAAGTAGGATTAAGTTCAATTGATTTAATTAGATAAACACTAGCGAGGTTGAATTTAGGGATAGAGTTAAGACTCGGACAGGAATTAAGATTTCAGGTAAAAGGAGACAAACGAAGGGGTTTTTAATTCTTGTTAAGAAATCAGTATTTGAAAGGATTAAAGGAGGTGAAAAAAAGTTTGAAAATGCTTAATTCTCCCTTGCCGAATAGTCAGGATAATGTTCAATGTTTAAACTTGCATAAGATAAGTATGTAGAATTCTTGATTAGTATTGTTGTGTTTATACAATTTGTGGTCGTATATGTCCAAAAATCTAGATAATACTTACATATATTGAGCATTAATAACAAATGTATAAAAAAATGAGGATTAAATAATGGGATTAGAACAAAATATTTTCTCATATAAAATAGTGTTGATATGCCTAATTCGGATCGAAGTCCATGTTAGACAAGCATGCCAAATTGCCAAGCATGTCTGTTTGGGCCCACATTTCAAGAATGAGCTCCCTTGGTCCATTTTTTTCTCTGTGGACCTTGACATTCTATATCATATTAAATTGAGATATCTCAACTTTTGCGTGACCGACGTGTCCGGTTCCTATTCGGGGAGTTATAGGGGGTCAGTATTATGTGTGCCTTGAGATTCGTGCAGAACGTAGTTAAACGGTTGGGATTTTCCATAAAGTCACGCAAAGTTTGAGATATCTCAGAGGATAATAATTCGGTATACCGTATACTAAATAATATCTTTTATGATTTTTATCCTAACTGAACATACCTTACCAAATCATCTCTCTCTCTCATTCCAATTATTTAACATCTGCTAAATTAATTGAACCAAGTCAATTATTAACTATAGATCAAATTTTAAGGGGGATTTATATGTAGTTATAGTTCTTAATACTTGAACATAATTGATGTTAATATAAACTAACTAAATATTTTTACTATAAGGTATGGTGAAGAAAATTAGTCACGCCGTTACAAATTTTGTCACAGTGCATAACGACTATGACACGTTAAGTATATCCGTCGCATGGTATAACTCACATGTTAATTTGTTCGGCGTGTCTCCCTTGGCTTAAAAATGACACAACATGTCATTCCCCACGAGCTAATTTGATCATGTCATTTAACATAACCAGTTTTCCAACATTTTTTTCCTTATTTAATTTATTTTGTAATTTCTTTGTATTTTGTATTATTTTTCTGATTTTTTCAATTAAATAATTTGAATATAAAAAAATAGTTAAATGTATTAGTTAAATCATCTTCAATCATATTATGTATGATCACATCAAGTAAAAAAAAATATTTAGAAACAATGAAAAAAAAATATATGTAATAAAATCACGACATATTAGTCATGTTATATTTTTTCATTAAATCGGTATCGTTTTGAATTTAATAAATGGGAAAAAGAATTTTGTAACCGTATTTCTAGGAGAGAAAATGTAAATCATTTATTAGTTTGGTTGAAATGTTGAAGTACTTAATGAAGCATGTGATATTAGTTCGCGCAATCAGTTACTAGTTCATTTATGACTTTGATCGGAACCAAAATTGACCACTAAATTGTTGGTTGCAATTAATCAGAGGTCTCCATTAATTTCAGGAGTTATTATAGCTCTATTTTACATGTTTATGTTAGTAGGCTGAAATGTTCACAATGATTATTTTAACAATTTTAACAGTAAAATCTTACAAAATTCGAATAAAATATTTTATGAAGGAATCTGGAAATCTAGTCCTCAGATTATATTAATATGGACACCAAGGTGTTAAAGAGTGCACACATAGAAATCTCGAAAAAATTTAAAACATAAAATGAAAAGTTAATTTATGAGTACGTTATTGGACATATAAAGGACATAACAATCAAATGTCATGCAACTTGAGTATTATTTTTTATTGAATTATGAACTGTTAATTACGAACCGATGAAAATTTTCAAGTCACCTGATTTGCGGATTGCTGAAATTTTTAAGTCATATAATTACTTGTACACCTCAAAAAAAAATAGTAAAAATAAAAAAAATAAAAACATCAAACAACGAGCCAATTTCATATATTGAAAAAAATAAAAAGGTCTCTTGTAAAAATAATAATAGTAATAATAATAATAATAATAATGATGAGGTCAACAATCTATCCCACATACGGCTGGGCAAAAAAACTTGAACTCGCAACTCACTCGTAACTCGCTCAATTATAGCTCGTTTAACTAGGCTCATTTACAACTCGAGTTAGCCAGCTCGTTTAATAAATGAGCTGAGTTCGAGTTGACCCCAACTAGCTCATTTATAACTCGAGTTACATAAAGTTAAATAGTATCGATCACAATAAACTCCAAAATAATCAAACTTGAATCTCTAAACTGTTATTTGTGCTTTGAGATTCGTGTAAAATATGTTTGAACTTGTATTGTAATACTATCACTAGTTAAACGAGTTATAAACGAGTTGTGAGTCAACTCGAGTTAATAACGAGCTGAGTTTGAACTCGTGTTGTTATACTATCACTGGTTAAACGAGTTGTGAGTCAACTCGAGTTAATAACGAGTTGAGTTCGAGTTGGCTCTACAGCTCGTTATTATCATCTCAACTCGAGTTGGCTCGCTCGTTTATTAAACGAGCTGAGTTCGAGTTGGAAGTAACTCGCTCAAACTCGGCTCATTTACAGCCCTAATCCCACATATAAAGACAACAATCTCATGAAATAGAGAATCAACTCCCGATAAAATAAAGAAGGGGCTAAATTGAAAATTCCAAAGCATAGGAGTTTGATTGCAAAAAGGGTCCAAGCAATTATCCTTTTATATTTTGTTTCACAATTACATTATTGTTTGGTTAATATTCTACCAATTTTACACAGTTTTTCTATTCCAAGCCTTTCCAAGAGCCATAATTAATAATAGTAAAAAACATTAGGAAATCATTGAAATGCTTAAGCATCACTTTCGAAAGAGTAATGATCCTCTTCCACGGGGGACGCGTCATGTACGTGTGGATTCGTGCCATAGATTTGTAGAAGGGCTTTTGAGAATTGAGATTAAGTTTGCACTGATCTCAAAACAAATGGACGGACTGGATCTGTGTACATTTTTCTATGCGGGACAAGATCTCAACTCCCCTTTTCCTATATAATATATTTCCTTACATGTAACGATCCTTTACTTTAAAGAACCTCAAAAAAAAAAATTGAAATTTTGAGAGGTGGGGTCCTTTTCTCATGTTCAAAGCTAAAGTTTGAATTTTCAAGAACAAAAAGGAAAAAAAATATGGGACCATTAGTAGTCTATTTTTTTGTTTTTTTATGCTACACATTTTTTTTTTTTTTTGAGGAAAAGCCCGTAGGCATATGCTACACATTTAATAGGGATTGAAATGCACATGGTAGTGACAAAAGGGGTGCAACGTGTAAATCTATTATCGGACCATATATTAGTCAAACAAATCGTACATTATTCAACTCATGTTGATTTTGGGCCCAACTATTCCAAAAAAATTCACATGTAAATGGTGCAAAAATTTTATTATATGCACAATTTTTTTTTTAAGATCATTGTGGTAAAAAATGAAAACTGTAAGGTTAAATAATAAATGAAAAATCTAATATGTTATGTTTTTGTATTTCTATCAAAATATATCCCTCCTGCTGTTTTGCTGTCAAAGGGAACTTTTTAATTTCTTAACAATGTATGTTTCAATTTTCAACTCTTCATCTCCGAAAGCACAATATTTGTAAAAAAGTCGCACATCCCGTATTCATCCAAACCATTCAAAATAATCGAACCCATCAAGTCAGACACATTTAATATGACAACTACTTTGTTGTTCGTACAATAATCTTTTACGTTTATTTGACTAATTTGCAAAAATATACAATTATTGAATTTTACGATTTCTTCTATTTTGAGAATATGTAGGTCCAAGAAGAGTAAGAACTGTTGAATAATAAGCTTGGACTGAAGAAATCATGAAGACCTTTATCAAGAATACATATTGTAAAATCAAATGATTGGTAAAGTATGTGTGAGGTTGATTAAATTGAGATAAAACGTTATGAACGTTTTTAAAACGTTGATAACGTTTTATAATAATCAGAAGCCTCAAAAGAATCAAGTTATAACGTTATACAACCGTTGTAACGTTTTACAAACGTTATAACGGTTGATAAACGTTGTAACGTTTAAAAGCTACAGAATAACTGGAGTGCAGCTGTTCAATACAAGCAATAAACGTTGTAACGTTTATAAATCGTTATAACGGTTTTGAAACGTGGTAACGGTTATAAAACGTTGTGTAACGTTTTCTAAGCTGTCAGAGAATTAAAACCCTAAATCGTATTTGAATAAAACGTTGGTAACGTTTAATAAAACGTTGGTAACGTTTTATGTCAAACAGCTCATTTTTGAGCTGCCACTATAAATAGACTGAAGGGATCACTTTCAAATCGATCTCAGCCGACCCTAATCATTTTAAAAGCGATTTTCTGAGAGCTTAGCCTACTCCATTGTTGTGAGAGCTTAAAACTTCAAAATCCCTCAAGCAACCTCAAACCTACTTCACTAATCTTGATCTAGATTAGGTTAGAGTGATCTATTGAGTGTTTCTCTTGTTCTTGAGTAGCTTGTGTGACTTCCCTTGTTTGTAAGGGCTTGCCGGCTCAAACCTCGAGTTGCTCGTGTGACTTCCCTTGGTTGTAAGGGCTCGCCGGCACTCATCTCTCGTTGGCCGTGACTTCCCATTTTGTAAGGGCTCACGGTTCACAATTGTAATCCTTTCATATTGGGTAATAGAAAGGCGCACCTAGAAAGAGGTTGCGACGCCCCGGAGACGTAGGCCATTGTTTTGCCGAACTCCGTTATCATCCCGCGTGTCAATTTCTCTAAACTCATCTATTTACTTTCAATTGTAATTTATTTTCAGTTTTTGTTCAATTAGAGGTGCCCCTAAGTACAACAAAGTGGTATCAGAGCAAGTTACTCGAATTAAGACACACTTAATTAGAGTTAGATCAACTTGTCAAAATGGCACCCTATAGACCCGTGAAGGAACCCCTAATTTTTGGCAATTCGACCAAAAATTTTATGCATTGGAAGAAAACCATGATCAATTATCTAAACATTCTTGAGTTATGGGATGTGGTTAACAAGGGGTATACACCAATATTCACTACCACTACCACCGACATTAAAATCGAGACTCCCGAATCCAAACAAACCAAGAAAGACAATGATCTTGCAATTAATGCCATAATTAACTTGGTTAGTGAATCGGTTGCCTTGATCCTTGGTAGCTCTTCAACCGCAAAAGAAATGTGGGATGCCCTTGTAAGTCGGTATGAGGGAAATACCCAAATTAAACGAACCAAATTAACCCGTTTAGAAGTCAAATTTGAAACATTTAAGGTTGAAGATGGCGAAAGCATTGAGGATATGTATAATAGACTTATGCATATCCAAAATGAATTTACCGAATTGGGAGAACCGCTTTCTAACAATAAAATTGTAGGAAAGCTATTGAGGATTATGCTCATGAGAGACAAATGGTTCGGCTTAGTGAGTGCGCTAGAAGCAATCCAAGGCACACATAACTCACTCACACCGGATGACCTCTATGCACACTTACGAAGCTTCGAAGAGAAACTTCGGCAATCCGGAAACCCAAAGCAAAGTTCAAAATTCAAAACCATGGCCTTTCCGGCTCAAAACCGAAAACCTTCTAGCTCATCAAACACTTGTCTCTCAAATGATCAATTTATAAATAAAATTGATCATGAAACCTCCAAAAACACCCTTCTCCTATCCAAAATGTTTCAAGACATGCTAGATCTCGAAAGAAATTACAACAAGGAACGAGAAGAGAAGAACAAAAGAGTGATGTGCTTCGCATGTCATAGAAAAGGGCACACCACTCAAACTTGCTTCAAATTGGACGGGTACAAGGCCAAGAAAAAGGCTAAAGCCTTGCAAGCTTTATTCTCGAATGAGAGCGAGGTGGAGCAATCCGACACGGAGTCGGAAAATGAACAAGAGACAAACCTTGCATTGATGGCAAGTGTAGATGAAGGTCTCTCGGCAATTGATGTCGACTCGATTATTGCAAGCAAAAATATCACCGATGAGACCACCATTGAATTCCTTAAAGACCTTGTCAAATCAAGAAACATCAATAAGGAAGGTGATGAAATTGAAGCCTCAATTAGCTTCGCAAATGAGGTACATTCAACTCTTAGTCTTGATGGTTATGAGACCGAACAAGAATTTGTAAATGAAGGTGGTGAAGAATATAGTGGAGAAATTGATATTGAAAATTGTATACTTACAAATGAGACCAACCATGACTTGTGTACCAATCGGTTAGAAACCAATGATGCAAGCACTTTCACAAATAAAACCCTAATGCACGATGCTAATGAATCTAGGTTGCGATCTCTCATTGATGATTCAAATAGAACCTTGGTTGAAAAGGAAGGTATTATCCAAAAATTAATTGCTAAAAATGATATGTTAGAACTTGAAAATAAAAAATTAAAAGCATCGCACATAGGTGAAATAGGCATATTAAAGGTTAAAGTTCAAACCTTAGAGACCGAAAATAGGGCATTAAGGTCTCCTAGTGAATTTTCAAATGTCACTAGTCTAGATCCTTATTATGTGGATAGTTTGATCAATGGGCAATCTTATCGCAAAATGGATAAAATTGGTCTTGGATTCGAGAAGGGTCAATCCTCATTCGAATCTAACCACATACAAGGCCTGAAAGGAAAAGGGGAACATATACAAACTTCAAACTCCAAAAATTGTAAACTTAAGTTTAATTGTGATAAGTATTCCACTTATCAATTTTTTACCAAAAAGGGTAATAATTCCTTACAAAAGGAGTCAAACAAAGGGAATACCTCTCAAACCTCAAATGCTAAACAAAATCATGCATTTAGGTATAAGTATAATCATAAAAATTATAAGAACAAAAATTTTCAAAATAGTGATAGGAACACATTTAATCCAAAATGGTCAAACAAAACTTATTTCAAAGGACCGGAAGGATGGTTTTATGAACTCAAAAATAAAAATATTTTACAAAATCAAACTCAAAGAAATGGTTTAACAAAAGATGTTCCCCAACATCACAATAGAATTGAGTCTAACAACACCAAAAGTGTCACATCTAGAGTTACAAATATGTCATTTGTTAATCCAAAGAACAAAATTCATGAAGTGAAAACAAAATACCATGCCACTTTCAAACAAGGTTCTATTGCTCAAAAGCCATTAATTACATTTTGTAATTATTGTTGCAAAATTGGTCATACCTCCTTAGAGTGTAGGTTTAGGAATGGAGACAACAACCCAAATGTTGTTTGGATTCCTAAAGCTAAACTAGTTTAAATTCATACAAAATCTCCCCTAATTTATTCAAATTGCTAAAAACAAAGGGGGAAATTAAACAAGGTAGGAGTGTTTGATTAAATCTCGTAATGAATACTTTGATCATTGATAGTTGTTGTACACAAATTTTATGGATTATCCAAACTCTGAATGATTATGAAATTCGCTTCTGCAACATACCAATTATGTGTGACAATACTAGTGCCATAATGATATCCAAAAATCCGGTGCTTCATTCTAGAACCAAGCACATAGAGATAAGGCATCATTTTATTAGGGATCATATAGAAAAAGGTGAAATTGAACTCATACATATCAACACCAAAGAACAAATTGCCATATATTCACAAAACCCCTAAATACTCAACAACACAATGAATTACGATGTAAATTAGGCATGCTTGAACTTAGAGAATAGACATATTCATAGCTTATTTCAATATAATTAATTGCAATCAAAATAGTTCATTTAAAGACTGTCCTGCAGGAACAAAACGTTATAATGTTTTTTAAAACGTTGGTAACGCTTTGTGAATCTCCAAAAGTCCGAAAGAACAATAAAAACGTTATGTAACGATTTGAAATCGTTGTAAAGTTTTGCATCCAATACTTAGCCAAAATTTTGAGATAAATTATACTCCATAAACGTTGTAACGATTTGGAAACGTTGCAACGTTTATTTGACAAGGGGCTAACATTGTAAAAGTTTCATTCAAAACGTTGGTAACGTTTTTAAAGCGTTACAACGGTTATCTGACAAGGGATCAAAATTGCAAAAGTACAAATGAAAACGTTGTAACGGTTTCCAAACGTTGGTAACGTTTTGTGAGGCTTCAAAAGTCCGAGAGCTTCACAAAAACGTTACACAAACATTATAACGTTTTAGGTAAAAACACAGTATTCTCACCAAACGTTGGCTAGTGTTCATTGTTATGTGCATTATGATATATATGAATCAATTTGTCAAATTGACAATCATTTTTATTGCTAATAGAAATGAACTTGTAAATTGTCATATAAAATGCTAGAGTAATCCCTCAATTTTATTTCATTTGGGCTTTATCGGTATCATAGTACTAAATTGAGGAGGAGTGCACAATTTGAGGGGGAGCACTGAAAATTAGTGCTAATTTTTTCACCCTTTCGTCGATTTCCAAAAGGGGGAGAAATTGGTACAAATGAATTGAATGCAAAATCAAAATTGGATAAACTAATTTTTCTGAAAATTTTCGATTTATGCACTTACTCACATTGTATGTTTTTGCAAATCGCCAAAAGGGGGAGATTGTTGTTCGTACAATAATCTTTTACGTCTATTTGACTAATTTGCAAAAACATACAATTATTGAATTTTACGATTTCTTCTATTTTGAGAATATGTAGGTCCAAGAAGAGTAAGAACTGTTGAATAATAAGCTTGGACTAAAGAAATCATGAAGACCTTTATCAAGAATACATATTGTAAAATCAAATGCTTGGTAAAGTATGTGTGAGGTTGATTAAATTGAGATAAAACGTTATGAACGTTTTTTAAAACGTTGGTAACGTTTTATAATAATCAGAAGCCTCAAAAGAATCAAGTTATAACGTTTAAGTAACGTTAATTATAACGTTATAACGAGTTTATACAAACACGTTATAGCTAAACCGTTATAACGTTTATAAACGTTATAAACGTGAAATCGGTACGGTATAAAACGTTGTGTAACGTTTTCTAAGCTGTCAGAGAATTAAAACCCTAAATCGTATTTGAATAAAACGTTGGTA
>JARJHM010001350.1:0-36097 GCA_033356055.1 Carex pumila | reverse complement strand
CAGCTACCTTAAAAATAATAACCCGGGTCTCAAGAGTCCAATTGAATCTCAAACCTAAATGCATGATTATAATTTTAAATTATAAGCGTTGGTCAGCATGTGATCGGCCCATGATTTTGTTCCGGCCTGTATTGGCATGCTTCTTAATTTCATTGAAGAAAGGGAAGTAAAGAAAGAATGTTTAGTTATAATTGGGACGTGAACATTTTATTTTTTTACAGGAAAATAGGAGATTTTGAAAGTTTGCTTCTCTACACTCAATTTTCAGCTGCACTAGCGTAATATATACTATAGAATAACATACAGTTATTAGGAACATTGAGAAAATGCTATTAGAAATCTAAACTAAGCTGTTTACTAATACTTTCCTCTTTAAATCTACAAACTGATTTAAGGGAACTACATATGCATGGACATGCTAAACAAGCAAAATATACATATTAAGGAGAAAACCAAGCTTTATACAAATACTTTCCTCTTTAAATCCTCAACAGATTTAAATGAATCAGATATGGACGCAAACAAAAAATATATACACACCTCAAATCAAAAGGGAAAAGAGTTAAAAATTAACACCAAAGGTGCCCCTAATTATATTATTCTAATTGTCATAATTCACGTCGGTTCAGAAGTTATTATTATTTTTTTTTCGGGTACAAAGCCCGTAGGCACATATTTTATTAAGGACATAAAAATAGCAGCACATGAAAGAGTTTCATCTTAGAGGTTACAACATGTACTACCATAGCACTAAGCGGAGACATGATATTAGTGTCTGTGAAAGCACAATCAGCTATATCTAAACAAACTAAAAACACACAGGTGGTATGTGTATCACGTGGATACAAATTTAATTATCTTTGCTTGATCGTAATGATAGGAGTCTAGTGATTGTTACCTCTATGCGCATATTTTATCATGTTTTATGGTATACTACACCGTATTGAACTCTTCTTTGTGCACTGATAGGGATGAAATAAGTCGTTATTTTTCCTATCACTTAGCCTAAATTATTGCCATTTATTGTATTACAATTGCTCACTTTCTATAGAACCAGATTACTTTTGTCATTTTACCCTAATTATGGAGAATTGCAGATTTATATTACTTTTAGGTCTAAAACAGAGAAAAAACGAAGTATTCTGGACAACAAGTATTTGCCATACAGTTTGGATGCAAACTACATGCAAGTGAAGCAAGGAACTCTTTTTTAGGGTGAAGACATGTAATCTTTTGTTTTATTTCTTTATGTCTTTTGTCTCTTTTGTTGTTGAACCCACCATGAGCGACTAAGTAACCATTTTCTAGGGTAAAAATATGTAATCTTGAATTATTATGAGTTTAATCTAGTTGTTTATTTATATTATCATTGCACTATGATCTGAATTCTTACTGAGATTTATGCCTTATGTTCTTGCTTATTGTGTACAGTGACCTCGTATGTATGGAGTGTACAATCCATTCATACCCTTAATTGGGAGATTAACCAATAGTCTAAGAATATAAGTATCTTAGATATAAGTAGAATAGACTGAAAGAGTGCCCACTTGTATTCGAACTATAGTTAGGAACCTATTAGAATATGGTTTAGTAGACGAACGTCGCATTCTATGACTAATAGTGGAGTAATCTTGATTAGGACTTATCATAAATCTTCATAAATCTTCATGCAACTGAACTAAGTACACCAATAGGGGCTTACTTAGTTAGGGTGTTGGTTAGACTGACGGGCGGTCAACACTAGAACAGGATTAGTAACTCTCATATTACATTGATACCAGTGGAGGGCGTGTACAGTTTTGATAAAATCGTGTGCGATTCTGATTGAAGTAGAAACCATTCTTTGTACGGTTTACCCAGACGTGTGCGAATAGTGACAGAGCCGCATGCTACTGAGTAACTTTACAATTGACAAGTATTAGCAGTAGCATGCGGTTGGTGACAGATTAAACGAGTTTGAATGATAAAATGCCTGATTCCCTAGAAGCTTATCTTCTAAACACTTAATATACTACTACTTCTCTGTTGTAATTCAACATTGCAACCAAGCAACTAATAATCAATCAACCAAAACACAATCAACCAACATAAAGAAACTGATAACCTAGACCTTAGTTTACATCTTAGATTTCTTAATACACCATCCCTGTGGATTAAGACCCCAATCTATACTATACGATAGATTCATATGCTTGTCAATCGACAGTAGAGTAAACATTAGGGCTATAAATATTATTAGTATCGATTTCCACCCTATTATGCATGAGGCATCTTCCACTTTTCAAAGTCAACACCGTTTAGAGGGATGTGCAGTAGAGATGGCATTGAATCAAACTAGATCAAGAACTAAATTAACTAGATCGGGACAGTCACCACTCAAAGGTTCTAATGAGAGAACTAAATCAAGCGTATCGGAACAAACAAACCTAGGAGCGTATCGGGACAGTCATTAGAAGAAGAGGATGAAGAGTCATTGGTATGGAGGCCAGAAAGAGGCTTGGTTACAGGAGCCCGCAAAGAAAGAAGGTTGGCAATCATAAGATGATTGACTGCTCTGTCCAGTTGAGATGAGAGTTGGGCTTGATTCCTTCTTTTCGTATCTTTACCAAAATGGCTAAGGACTCAAGGGTGTTATATATTGGGCTTTAAGTTTTTTACGTATTGCAGCTCAAATAAAAGCAAAAGATAAAGTAAAAGAGCCTTAACTCTCCATTTTTCACTCCATCCACTTGAAGAAGTTGAAGTGTCATGTTCTCCCTCCTTGCGTGGCTCAACCTCCTTAGTCCAGCTTGAATGGTGTATGGGTGACACATGGAAAGCAAAAGTAGGTGACCGTAGCCTTTCTGTGAGCCGCGCGTACACCAAATACGTGAAGAGATCCTTGTGAGCCACGGTAGACCAAAAAATGGAGATGAAAGAAAGACAAAAATGAAAGCAGAGAGTAATTACACATGAAAAACATTAAAGAAACACACATTACAAGTTGAAAAACACACTAAACAAACATGAGAATGAAACACACTAAACAAAAAAGAGCCTGGTATCTCCATATTATATCTAAATTACAACCCTGATTTACACTAAAACTTGTGTTTTAAAGCCTATAAAAGTGGACTTTGTACTTGTATTTTGATGAAATGTGGTACTGCTATGCTTTGTTTGATATTTTGCAGAAAAAAGGGCGAAAAACTGGATCTGACTACTTTTCATACGGCCCGTATGACATTTGGTACGGATCGTACAAGATCTGCCCAACCACACAAAAGGTTCCACAACAAAGGCACAAAGTCTCCAAGTCAAAGCACAGGCGTATGACCCATACACATACCCCTACGGGCCGTACAACACTAATTCGGAAAATCCAACTGAAATATGAAATGAGCATAATTTAAGGAGGCCGAAAAGGAAGCCTCTGGGGGCGTAATCTGGGGCATTAAATGAGATATTCCACACCAAAAAAAAGGGGGATTCATTCACTGGAACTTGGACAAGCTTTCTTGGAGCAAAAGACAAGAGGAGGAAAAGAGGAAGAGAGGTGAAAAATGCGAGTTTGCAACGGATCTTCGGATTTTCCACTGTTTTGTCATGAACTCTTTTATTTCTTATTTGTGTTATCTTATGAACATGAGTAGCTAATTTACTTTGTTTCTAGGGCTAATATGTAGTTTCTAGTTTGGTTTTGTTTGCATGCTACTTGGATTTTGTGTTGAATGCTTAGTTTTTACCTTGTTGAGTAGTATTTTGATTGCTTTATTTGTGCTTGCTTGAATTGATTAGTCATCTCGTTAGATGAATGCGCACATCTAAGTGTTAGGAGCCAAGTCTATGACATTTAATCCAACCGAATAAAGTATATGAAGTAGGGTGAAACCAAGGAGTACCCAAAAGGTGAAACTTTCCTTGAGGCGAAAGTCCTTGGATACTTTTAGTAAACCAACAAGTAACTTAGATAAATTAGGTCAAAATGCGAAAGTTGAGGTTTAACGCATCTAAGAGGGAAGTATTTGAGTCCGGTAATCGGGTGCTAGGCCAAAATGCGAAAGTTGAGGTTAGGTATCTGGATCTGGTCGATAGAAACCCTAAACATCAGTATCAGCGCAGAAAACAGTAGCTGCAACATCAACTCGGGGTCCCATACGGACTGTACGGGGAATCTGTACGGGCCGTATGCCTCGGGGCTGAACAGAAATGAAATATGAACCTTGGAAACGCCTTTTTATCAATTGAAAACAACTTCAATTCTCTTTATTGTCTTTTAAACTTGTCATAAATCATTAGAATTGTTAGAACTAAACCAAACCAATTTCTCTCACTTCTAGAATCTTAAGTAATTTTAGGATAAGTCCGGTAATTTTCTTCTGTCCCTGTGGATCGATACCTGAGCATACTCATTGATAGGATAGTACACTTGCTATCTGATTTGATAGAGTATAACAAAAGTTTAAAAGGTATAACTTGCTATATTGAAACTTTGTAGCATATATTCTGTGCGAACAAAGCCATACAAACAGAAGAGAAAGACACATAGGAGAAAGGAGGAAGAGAAGAAGAAAGGAAAAGAAAAAGAGAGACGAAAGAGATCGACACCATATGAGAGGCAGGCACGGTCCTAACTCAAGGCACCCAGAACGATGGCCCTGGTCTCAAAATCCAAAAGGGCCCCCAAAAGAAAAAAAAAAATAGTTTATACATGTTAAAGTTATCACGAAGCCTTTTTACATGTGACGTTGTGTTTAAATTCAATTTGACTGGGCAAAGGCCTTATCACGCTAAACAACATCTGAAATAAAGACAAAGCAAGTAAGTATGCAGAATAACGAACGAAAAGTAAAATTTGAAATCTATTGCAAAAGGGCAACATGGCAGAATTTGGAAAATTTCACATACACAGGAATTTGGAATCTATTGCATCAATGTAATAATTCTTTAACTTTCAAATTTATTGCATCTAAATATTCAATCCATCACTGACAGGACTTAAAAAAAGTCATTTCTTCGTTTCATGAATTTAATAGAATGAAAGAAGAAAAAAAATTGAAAACTTAATTCCGCCACACGAAGAAAAATATTAAAAAAATTTAGTTCTGTCATTTTTTTCTCTGTAAATTAATAAACGAGGGAAGAAAGAAATTAAGGTGTTCGGAGCACTTTAGTACTGTCGCTATATGGCCAGATAATAGGGCATTTACAATCCTAATACAACTCTCCAAATGAAAGTGTTCCGAGCACTTTAGTACTGTCTCAATATGGCAAGATAATAGGGCATTTACAACCGCAATACAACACTCCAATTGAAGGTCTTTGGAGCACTCTAGTAGTGTCCCCAGATAGAAAGATAATAGGGCAATTAAAACCCTAATACAACACTCCAATTGAAGGTGTTTGGAGCGCCCTAGTAGTGTCTCTATATAACCATATAATTGGGCATTTACAATTCTAATACAACTCTCCAAATGAAGGTGTTTCAAGCACTCCAGTAGTGTCTCTATATAGGGCATTTGCAACTCTAATATAACACTCCAATTAAAGTTGTTTAGAGCACCCCAGTAGTTTCTCTATATAGTAAGATAATAGGGCATTTAAAACCCTAATACAACTCTAATTGATAGTTTTTGGAGCACTGTAGTAGTGCCTCCAGATGGAAAGATAATAGGGTATTTACAACCCTCCTACAACACTCCAATTAAAGGCGTTTGGAGTACTCTAGTAGTGTCTCCAGATGGAAAGATAATTGGGCATTTAATATCGTAAGACAACACTCCAATTGAAGGTGTTTGGAGCACTCTTGTAGTGGCTCCTGATGGAAACATAATAGGGCATTTACAACCCTAATACAACACTCCAACTGAAGGAGTTTGGAGCACTTTAGTAGTGCCTCCAGATTACAAGATAATAAGCCATTTACAACACTAATACAACTCTCCAATTGAATGTATTTGGAGCACTCTAATAGTTTCTCAAGATTGCATGATAATAGGGCATTTACAATCTTAATACACATTTCCAATTAAAGGTGTTTGGAGCAATCTAGTAGTGTATCTATATGGCATGATAATAGGGCATTTATAACCCTAATACAACACTCCAATTGAAGGTGTTTGGAGCACTCTAGTAGTGTCTCCAGATTGCAAGATAATAGGGCATTTACAACACTAATCTAGTTCTCCAATTGATGTTATTTGGAGCACTCTAATAGTGTCTCAAGATTGCAAGATAATAAGGCATTTACAACCCTAATACACCTTTCTAATTAAAGGTGTCTGGAGCACTCTAGTAGTGTCTATATATGGCAAGATAATAGGGCATTTACAACCCTAATGCAATAATCTAATTGAAGGTGTTTGGAGCACTCTAGTAGTATCTCTAGATTGCAAGATAATTGGGCATTTACAACACTAATAAGGCAATCCTATTGAATGCGTTTGGAGCGCCCTAGTAGTGTCTCTATATGACCAGATAATAGGGCTTTTACAATCCTAATACGACTCTTCAAATGAAGGTGTTTCTTGCACTCTAGTAGTGTCTCAAGATTGCAATGTAATAAGGCATTTACAATCCTAATACTACACTCCAATTGAAGATTTTTGGAGCACCCTAGTAGTGTCTCCAGATGAAAAGATTAGGCATTTACAACCCTATTACAATACTCCAATTGAAGGAGTTTGGAGCACTGTAGTAGTGTCTCCAGATTGCAAGATAATTGAGCATTTACAACCCTAATACAACACTCCAATTGATGATGTTTGGAACACCCTAATAGTGTCTCAAGATTACAAGATAATAGGACATTTACAACCCTAATACAACTCTCCAAATGAAATTGTTTCTAAATGCCAAGATTATAGTGCATTTAGAACCCTAATACAACACTCCAATTGAAGATGTTTTGAGCACCCTAGACTATGTCTCCAGATTGCAAGATAATAAGGCATTTACAACCCAATATACCTCTCAAATTGAAGGTGTTTCGAGCACTCTTGTTATGTCTCTATATATTGCAAGATAATAGGGCATTTACAACCCTAATACAACACTCCAATTGAAGGTTTTCGGAACACTCTAATAGTGTCTTCAAATGGAAAGATAATAGGGCATTTACGACCCTAATATGACTCTCTATTTGAAAGTGTTTCGAGCACTCTAGTTGTGTCTCTACATGACAAGATAATTGAGCATTTACAACCCTAATACGACACTCCAATTGAATGTTTTTGGAACACTCTAGCAGTGTATTTAGATGAAAAGATAATAAGGCATTTACAACCCTAATACGATCTCCAATTGAAGGTATTTGGAGCACTTTTGTAGTGTGTCTAGATTGCAAGATAATAGGGTATTTACAATACTACTGTAACACTCCTGTTGAAGGTGTTTGGAGCACTCTATTCATGTCTCCATATGGCAAGATAATAGGGCATTTACAACCAAATACGATACTCCAATTGGTATTTGGTAGACTCGAATAGTGTCTCTAGATGGAAAGATAACAGGGGAGAACCCTATACAACACTCCAATTGAAGGTGTTTGGAGCATTCTACTAGTGTCTTCAGATTGCACGATAATAGGGCATTTACTACCCTAATACAACTCTCCAATTGAAGGTGTTCTGAGAACTCTAGTTGTGTCTCTTTATGGCAAGATAATAGGGCATTTACAAATCTAATACAACACTCCAATTGAATGTTTTTGGAGCACTCTACTATTGTCTCTAGATGGCAACATAATAGGGCATTTACAACCCTAATACAACTCTCCAATTGAAGGTGATTCGAGCACTCTAGTTGTGTCTCTACATGGCAAGATAATAGGGCATTTACAACCCTAATACAACACTCCAATTGAAGGTTTTTGGAACACTCTAGTAGTGTCTTCAAATGGAAAGATAATAGGGCATTTACAACCCTAATACAACTCCCCAATTGAAGGTGTTTCGAGCACTCTAGTAGTGTCTCCATATTGCAAGATAATAGGGCATGTATGACCCTAATACAACTCTCCAATTGAAAGTATTTGGAGCACTCTAGTAGTGACTCCAGATTGCAAGATAACAGGGCATTTACAATCCTAATACAATTCTCCAATTGGAGGTGTTTGGAGAATTGTTGTAGTGTTTCTATATGGCAAGATAATAGGGCATTTACAACCCCAATGCAACACTCCGATTGAAGGTGTTTGGATCACTCTAGTAGTGTCTCCAGATTGCAAGATAATTGGGCATTTACAACACTAATACAACACTTCTATCGAGGGTGTTTGGAGCACTTTAGTATTGTCACTATATGGCAAGATAATAGGGCATTTACAACCCTAATAACTCTCCTAAGGAAGGTGTTTCAAACACTCTAGTAGCTTCTCTATATGGCAAGATATTATAACCCTAATGCAACACTCCAATTGAAGATGTTTCGATCACTCTAGTAGTGTCAACAGATTACAAGATAATTAGGCATTCACAACCCTAATATACCACTCAAATTGAAGGTGTTTGGAGCACTCTAGTAGTGTCTCTAGATTGCAAGATAATAAGGCATTTACAACCCTAATACCACTCAAATTGAAGGTGTTTGGAGCACTCTAGTAGTGTCTCTATAAGGCATGATAGAGAGCATTTACAACCATAATAAAGCACTCCAATTGTAGATGTTTGGAGCACTTTAGTAGTGTCTCCAGATGGCAACATAACAGGACATTTACAACCCTGATACAACTCTCCAATTGGAGGTGTTCGGAGCACCCTAGTAGTGTATTTATATGGCGAGATAATAGTGCATTTTTAACCCTAATACAACTCTCCAATTAATGGTGTTTCAAGCACTGTAGTTATGTCTGTAACAGGGCATTTACAATCGTAATACAACACTCCAATTGAAGGTTATCGGAGCTCTCTACTGTTGTCTCTATATGGCAAGATAATAGGGCATCTACAACCCTAATACAACTCTCCAATTGAAGGTGTTTTGAGCACTCTAGTTGTGTCTCTATATGGCAAGATAATAGGGCATTTACAACCCTAATACGACTCTTCAATTGAAGGTGTTTGGAGCACTCTAGTAGTGTCTCCAGATTGCAAGATAATAGGGCATGTACAACCCTAATACAACTCTCCAATTGGAAGTGTTATGAAGTACTCTTTTAGTGTCTCTATATGGCAAGATAATAGAGAGTTTACAACCCTAATACAACTCTCCAAATGAAGGTGTTTGGGCCACCCTAGTAGTGTGTATGTCAAGATAAGAGGGTTGTTGTAACCCTAATAAAATGCTCTAATTGAAGTTGTTTGGGGCACTCTAGTAGTGTCTCTAGATGGCAAGCTAACTGGACATTTACAACCCTAACTAATACAACAATCCAATTAATGGTGTTTGGAGCACTCTTGTAATGTCTCTAGATAGCAAGATAATATGACATTTACAAGATAATAGGGCATTTACAGCCCTAATACAACTCTCCAATTTAAGGTGTTTTGAACAATCTAGTAGGGTCTCAATATGGCAAGATAATAGGGCATTAACAACCCTAATAAAACACTCGATATGAAGTTTTTTCGAGGAATCTATTAGTGTCTCCAGGTTGCAAGCTAATAGGGCATCTACAACCCTAATACAACACTCCAATTGAACGTTTTTGGAACACTCTAGTAGTGTCTTCAGATGGAAAGACAATAGGGCATTTACAACCCTAAAACGACTCTCCAATTGAAGGTGTTTTGAGCACTCTAGTAGTGTCTCCAGATTGCAAGATAATAGGGTATGTACAACACTAATACAACTCTCCAATTGAAGTGTTCGGAGCACCCTAATAGTGTCTCTATATGCCAAGATAATAGGGCATTTTCAACCCTAACACAACTCTTCAATTGAAGGTGTTTAAGGCACTATAGTTATGTTTCTATATTGCAAGATAATAGGGCATTTACAACCCTAATACAACACTCCAATTGAAGGTTTTTGGAGCACTCAACTAGTGTCTCCATATGGAAAGATAATAGGGCATTTACAACACTTCTATTTAAGGTGTTTTGAGCACTCTAGTAGTGTCTCCATATTGCAAGATAAAAGGGCATTTACAACACTAATACAACTCTCCAATTGGAGGTGTTTTGAGTACTCAAGTAGTGTATATGGCAAGATAATAGGGCATTTTCATCCCTAATACAACATTCCAATTGAGGGTGTTTGGAGCTCTCTAGTAGTGTCTCTATGTGGCAAGATAACAGAGCCTTTATAACACTAATAAAACACTCCAATTAAAGGTGTTTGGAGCACAATAGTATTGTCTTAAGATTGCAAGATAATAGGGCGTTTATAGCTCTAATACAACACTTCTATTGAAGGTGTTTGGAAGACTTTAGTAGTGTCTCTATATGGCCAGATAATGGGGCATTTACAACCCTAATACAACTCTCCAAATGAAGGTGTGTCGAGCACTATAGTAGTGTCTCTATTTAGAAAGATAATAGGCATGTACAACCCTAATACAACTAACCAGTTGAAAGTGTTTGAAGCACTCTAGTATTGTCTCCGGATTGCAAGATAACAGATGTACAACCCTAATTCAGCTCTCCAATTGGAGGGGTTTGGAGCATTCTTGTAGTGTTTCTATATGGCAAGATAATAGGGCATTTACAACCCCAATGCAACACTCCAATTGAAGGTGTTTGGAGCACTCTAGTAGTGTCTCCAGATTGTGTTTGGAGCACTGTGGTTGTGTCTCTATATGGCCAAATAATAAGGTAATTACTACCCTAATACAACTCTCAAATTGAAGGTGTTCCGAGCACTCTAGTTGTGTCTATTTATGCCAAGATAAATAGAACACTGTAATTGAAGGTTTTTGGAGCACTCTACTATTGTCTCTAGATGGCAAGATAACAGGGCATTTTACAACCCTAATACAACTCTTCAATTGAAGGTGTTTCGAGAACCTTAGTTGTGTCTCTACATGGCAAAATAATATGACATTTACAACCCTAATACAACATTCCAATTGAAGGTTTTTGGAACACTCTAGTAGCGTCTTCAGATGGAAAGATAATATGACATTTACAACCCCAATGCAACACTCCAATTGAAGGTGTTTGGAGCACTCTAGTAGTGTCTCCAGATTGCAAGATAATTGAGCATTTACAACACAAATACAACACTTCTATTGAAGGTGTTTGGAGCACTGTGGTTGTGTCTCTATATGGCCAAATAATAAGGTAATTACTACCCTAATACAACTCTCAAATTGAAGGTGTTCCGAGCACTCTAGTTGTGTCTATTTATGCCAAGATAATGGGGCATTTACAACCCTAATAGAACACTCTAATTGAAGGTTTTTGGAGCACTCTACTATTGTCTCTAGATGGCAAGATAACAGGGCATTTTACAACCCTAATACAACTCTTCAATTGAAGGTGTTTCGAGAACCTTAGTTGTGTCTCTACATGGCAAAATAATATGGCATTTACAACCCTAATACAACATTCAAATTAAAGGTTTTTGGAACACTCTAGTAGCGTCTTCAAATGGAAAGATAATATGGCATTTACGACCCTAATATGACTCTCCAATTGAAGGTGTTTCGAGCACTCTAGTAGTGTCTCCAGATTGCAAGACAATACGGCATGTACAACCCTAATACAACTCTCTCCAATTGGAGGTTTTATGGAGTACACTTTTAGTGTCTCTATATGGCAAGATAAGAGAGCCTTTATAACCCTAATAAAACACTCCAATTAAAGGTGTTTCGAGCATTCTTTTAGTGTCTTTAAATGGCAAGATAATAGGGCATTTACAACCCTAATACAACACTTCAATTGAAGCTGTTTAGAGCACCCTAGTAGGGCCTCCATTTTGCAAGATAATAGGGCATTTACGACACAAATACATCACTCCTATTGAGGGTGTTTGGAGTACTTTAGTAGTGTCACTATATGGCCAGATATTAGGGCATCTACAACCCTAATAACTCTCCAAATGAAGGTGTTTCGAACACTCTAGTAGCTTCTCTATATGGCAAGATAATAGTGCATTTACAACCCTAATACAACACTCCAATTGAAGATGTTTCGAGCACCCTAGTAGTGTGTATATGGCAAAATAATATGACATTTACAACCGTAATACAACTCTTCAATTGAAGGTGTTTCGACCACTCTAAATGTGTCTCTATATGGCAAGATAATAGGGCATTTACATCCGTAATACAACACCTCAATTGATGATTTTCGGAGCACTCTAGTAATGTCTCCATATGGAAAGATAATAGAACCCTTATACAACACTCCAATTGAAGGTGTTTGGAGCATTCTACTAGTGTCTCCAGATTGCAAGATAATAGGGCATTTACAACCCTATTACGATACTTCAATTGAATGTTTTCTTAACACTGTAGTAGTGTCTTCATATTGCAAGATAATAAGGCATTTACAACCCTAATACCACTCAAATTGAAGGTGTTTGGAGCACTCTAGTAGTGTCTCTATAAGGCATGATAGAGAGCATTTACAACCATAATAAAGCACTCCAATTGTAGATGTTTGGAGCACTTTAGTAGTGTCTCCAGATGGCAACATAACAGGACATTTACAACCCTGATACAACTCTCCAATTGGAGGTGTTCGGAACACCCTAGTAGTGTCTCTATATGGCAAGATAATAGGGCATTTGTAACTCTAATACAACTCTCCAATTGAAGGTGTTTCGAGCACTCTAGTTATGTTTGTAATAGGGCATTTACAACCGTAATACAACACTTCAATTGAAGGCTATTGGAGCTCTCTACTATTTGTCTCTATATGGCAAGATAATAGGGCATTTACAACCCTAATACAACTCTCCAATTGAAGGTGTTTTGAGCACTATAGTTGTGTTTCTATATGACAAGATAATAGGGCATTTATAACCCTAATACAACACTCCAATTGAATATTTTTGGAAAAATCTAGTGTCTTCAGATGGAAAGATAATAGGGCATATACAACCCTAATACAACTTTCCAATTGGAGGTGTTATGGAGTACTCTTTTAGTGTCTCTATATGGCAAGATAATAAGGAATTTACAACCTTAATACAATTCTCCAAATGAAGGTGTTTGGGGCACTCTAGTAGTGTTGTATGTCAAGATAAGAGGGTTGTTGTAACCCTAATAAAATGCTCCAATTGAAGTTGTTTGGGGCACTCTTGTAGTGTCTCCAGATGGCAAGCTAACTGGACATTTACAACCCTAATACAACAATCAAATTAATGATATTTGGAGCACTCTTTTGATGTCTCTAAATAGCAAGAGAATATGGCATTTACAACGCTAATACGACACTCTAATTAAAAGTGTTTCGAGCACTCTAGTTGTGTCTTTAGATTACAAGATAATAGGGCATTTACATCCCTAATACAACTTTCCAATTGAAGGTGTTTCAAACAATCGAGTAGGGTCTTAATATGGCAACATAATAGGGCATTAACAACCCAAATAAAACATTCGAGATGAAGGTTTTTCGAGCAATCTATTAGTGTCTCCAGATGGCAAGATAATAAGGCATTTACAACCCTAATACAACACTCCAATTGAAGGTGTTTGGAACACTCTAATAGTGTCTCCAGATGGAAAGATAATAGGGCATTTAGAACCCTTATACAACACTCCAATTGTAGGTGTTTGGAGCATTCTACTAGTGTCTCCAAATTGCAAGATCATAGGGCATTTACAACCCTAATACAATACTCCAATTTTATGTTTTTGGAACACTGTAGTAGTGTCTCCAGATTGCATGATAATAAGGCATTTGCAACCCTAATATACCACTCAAATTGAAGGTGTTTGGAGCACTCTAATTGTGTCTCTATATGGCAAGATAATAGCACATTTACAACTCTAATACAACACTCCAATTGAAGATGTTTCGAGCACCCTAGTACTGTCTCTATATTGCAACATAACAGAGCATTTACAACCCTAATACAACTCTCCAATTGAAGGCTTTTGGAGCATTGTAGTATTGTCTTCAGATGGAAAGATAATAGGGCATTCACAACCCTAATACGACTCACCAATTGAAGGTGTTTCGAGCACTCTAGTAGTGTCTCCAAATTGCAAGATAATAGGGCATGTATGACCCTAATACAACTCTCCAATTGAAAGTATTTGGAGCACTCTAGTAGTGACTCCAGATTGCAAGATAACAGGGCATTTACAACCCTAATACAATTCTCCAATTGGAGGTGTTTGGAGCATTGTTGTAGTGTTTCTATATGGCAAGATAATAGGGCATTTACAACCCCAATGCAACACTCTGATTGAAGGTGTTTGGATCACTCTAGTAGTGTCTCCAGATTGCAAGATAATTGGGCATTTACAACACTAATACAACACTTATATTGAAGGTGTTTGGAGCACTTTAGTATTGTCACTATATGGCAAGATAATAGGGCATTTACAACTCAAATACATGAAGGTGTTTGGAGCAATTGAGTAGTAGTGTCTTTATATGACAAGATAATAGGGCATTTATAACCCTAATACGATACTCCAATTGAAGGTATGTGGAGCACTCTAATAGTGTCTCCAGATTGCATGATATTAGGGCATTTACAACCCTAATACAACTCTCCAATTGAAGGTTTTTCGAGTACTCTAGTAGTGTCTCCAGATTGCCAGATAATAAGGCATTTACAACCCTAATACAGCTCTCGAATTGAAGGTGTTTCGAGCATTCTAGTTATGTCTCTGTATGTCAAGACCTAATAAAACGCTCCAATTGAAGATGTTTGGAACACTCTAGTTGTGTCTCCAGATTCCAAGATAATAGGACATTTACAACCCTAATACAACTCTCGAATTGAATGTGTTTCGAGCACTCTAGTAGTGTCTCCATGTTGCAAGCCTTCCAACACTAATAAAACACTCCTATTGAAGGTGTTTAGAGCACTCTAGTAGTGCCTTTATATGGCAGGATAACAAGGCATTTACAACTCTAATACAATACTCCAATTGAAGGTGTTTGGAGCTCTCAAGTAGTGTCTCTATGTGGAAAGATAAGAGGGCATTTACAAAACTAATAAAACACTCCAATTAAAGGTGTTTGGAGAACTCTAGTATTGTCTCTAGATTGCAAGATAGCATTTACAACCCTAATACAACTCTCCAATTGAAGGTGTTTCAAGCACTCTAGTTGTTTCTCTATATGAGAAGATAATAGGGCATTTACAACCCTAATACAATTCTCCAATTGAAGGTGTTTCGAGCACTCTAGTGGTGTCTCTATATGGCAAGATAATAGTGCATTTACAACCCCAATACAACACTCCACTTGAAGGTTTTCCGAGCACTCTAGTAGTGTCTCTAGATGGAAAGATAACAGGGCATTCACAACCCTAATACAATTCTCCAATTGAAGGTATTTGGAGCACTCTAGTTATGTCTATATATGGCAAGATAATAGGACATTTACAACCCTAATAGAACACTCCAATTGAAGGAGTTTTAAGCACTATAGTAGTGTCTCCAGATTGCAAGAGAATAGGGCATTTACAACACTAATACATCACTCCTAATGACAGTGTTCGGAGCACTTTAGTAGTGCCTATCTATGGCAAGATAATAGAGCATTGACAACCCTAATACAACACTCCAATTAAATGTTTTTGGAACATTCTAGTAGTGTATTCAGATGGAAAGATAGGACATTTACAACCCAAATACGACTCTCCAATTGAAGGTGTTTCGAGCACTCTAGTTGTGTCTCTTTATGGCAAGATAATTGGGTATTTACAACCCTAATACAACACTCCAATTGAAGGTGTTTGGAGCACTCTAGTGATGTCTCCATATGGAAAGATAATAGGGCATTTAAAACCCTAATACGATACTCCAATTGAAGGTGTTTGGAGCATTTTACTAGTGTCTCCATATTGCACAATAACAAGGCATGTACAACCCTAATACAACGCTCCAATTGAAGGTGTTTCGAGCACTCTAGTTGTGTCTCTTTATGGCAAGATAATAGGGCATTTACAACCCTAATACAACATTCCAATTGAAGGTGTTTGGAGCACTCTAGTGATGTCTCCATATGGCAAGATAATAGGGCATTGCCCTAATACGATACTCCAATTGAAGGTGTTTGGAGCATTTTTACTAGTGTCTCCATAGTGCACAATAACAGGGCATTTACAACCCAAATACAACACTCCAATTGAAGGTGTTTGGAGCACTTTAGTAGTGTCTTTATATGACAAGATAATAGAGCATTTACAACCCTAATACGATATCCCAATTGAAGGTATGTGGAGAACTCTAGTAGTGTCTCCAGTTTGCATGATAATAGGGCATTAACAACCCTAATACAAGTCTCCAATTGAAGGTGTTTGGAGCATTCTAGTAGTGTCTGCAGATTGCATTATAATAGGGCATTTACAGCCCTAATACAACTCTCCAATTGAAGGTGTTTCGGGCACTCTAGTTATGTCTATATATGGCAAGATAATAGGGCATTTACAACACTCTAATTGAATGTTTTTGGAACACTCTAGTAGTGTATTCAGAGGGAAAGATAATAGGGCATTTAGAATCCCAATACGACTCTCCAATTGAAGGTGTTTCGAGCACTCTAGTAGTGTCTCCGGATTGTAAGATAATAGGACATGTACAACCCTAATACAACTCTCCAATTGAAGATGTTTCGAGCACTCTAGTAGTGCCTCCGGATTGTAAGATAATAGGGCATGTACAACCCTAATACAACTCTCCAATTGAAGATGTTTCGAGCACTGTAGTTGTGTATCTTTGTGGCAAGATAATAGGGCATTTACAACCCTAATACAACACTCCAATTGAAGGTGTTTGGAGCACTCTAGTAGGGTTTCCAGATTGCAAGATAATAAGGCATTTAGAACCCCAATATAATACTCCAGTTGAAGGTGTTTGGAGCACTGTAGTAGTGTCTCTATATGGCAAGATAAAAGAGCATTTAGAACCCTAATAAAACACTCAAATTGGAGGTGTTTGGAGCACAATAGTAGTGTCTTCAGATTGGAAGATAATAGGGCATTTACAACCCTAATACAACTCTCCAATTGGAGGTGTTTGGGGCACCCTAGTAGTGTCTCTGTTTGTCAAGATAAGAGGATTGTTGTAACCCTAGTAAGACACTCCAATTAAAGGACTTTGGGGCACTCTAGTAGTATCTCCAGATGGCGAGCAAACTGGATATTTACAATCCTAATGCAACAATCCAATTAATGGTGTTTGGAGCACTCTAGTAGTGTCTCTAGATAGCAAGAGAATATGGAATTTACAACAATAATATGACACTCTAATTAAAAGTATTTGGAGTACTCTAGTTGTGTCTCCATATTACAAGATAATAGAGCATTTACAGCCCCAATACAACTCTCCAATTGAAGGTGTTTCTAACACTCTAGTAGTGTCTCAATATGGCAAGATAATATGGCATTTACAACCCAAATAAAACACTTGAGATGAAGGTTTTCCGAGCACTCTATTAGTGTCTCCAATTGGCAAAATAATAGGGCATTTACAACCCTAATATAACACTCCAATTGAAGTTATTTGGCACACTTTAATAGTGGCTCCAGATGGAAAGATAATAGGGCATTTAGAACCCTTATACAACACTCAAAGTGAAGGTGTTTGGAGCATTCTACTAGTGTCTCCAGATTGCACGATTATAGGGTATTTACAACACTAATACAACTCTCCAACTGAAGGTATTTGGAGCACTCTAGCTATGTCTATATATGGCAATATAATAGGGCATTTACAACCCTAATACAACACTTCAATTGAAGGTGTTTGAAGCACCCTAGTAGTGTTTCTATATGGCAAGATAAGAGGATTGTTGTAACCCTAATAAAATACTCTAATTGAAGGTGTTTGGAGCACTCTAGTGGTGTCTCTATGTGGCAAGATAATAGGGCATTTACAACCCTAATATAATACTCCAATTGAATGTGTTTGGAGCATTGTAGTAGTGTCTCTATATGGCAAGATAGTAGGGCATGTACAAGCCTAATACAACACTCCAATTAAAGGTGTTTGGAGCATTCTAGTAGTGTCTCCAGATTGCAAGATAATAAGGCATTTACAACACTAATAGAACACTCCTATTGAAGGTGTTTGGTGCAGTCTAGTCGTGTCTCCATATGGCAAGATAATAGGGCATTTATAAGATCTTCAAAAGATTTCCACCTACAGTTGTATTAAGTTAGGTTTTAGTTGGATAACTTAAGCCACGATAAGAGAACTGAGAAAGTAACCATCTATCTATGCCATGATATGAACACATCCTCAAAAGATCCTGTCATCTATCCCAAGCTTTAGTCAATGATTCTTACTCACCTTGCTTGAAGGTGGTAATTTTGGTCCTAGATGTAAGAATTTCATGTGTATGCCTATGTGGTGAGAATTTAAAATTTTTCCTATCACCACTTGGCTTAATACACAAAGGACGTTATTTATATGACAATAGCAAACAAGAAACTTCTTAATAGTTTCATCAAGCACCTAATGTGTACTAAATAAAAACAAATAAATTTATTCATTTCTCACACAAGAGGAGATAATAATTTATACCTAAAGAGATTGTCAAATCTCTTGATTAGAAGGAAGTCGATTTCCTTTCTAGATCTCTTGGAAACCACCTCTTCGATGGAAGCACCTCTCCACCTCTTGGTTCACCTTGAACCTAAACAACAAACTAGCACACATTTTAGATAGATGGATGTGAAGTTTAGAGCTTAGATCCAACTACCTAGCAAGAAGAGATGAGAGATGAGATCCTCCCTTCAAAGTTCCAACCAAGGGAAAGGAAAAACATGGCTGCTTAAAGGGGCTGATTTTGGCATGGGTTATAGGCAGAAAATTAGCTTATTTTTCTCCCAAATGAGTCCCTTTAAATAGGCAAGGGGCAATTCTTTGTGTAAGGTTTGAATCAATTGCACAAATGCCACTAGCCTTGTTTAGCCATTTTATACTTTCTATAATCTCATCTTACTATTGGTTTAATAAATTAATTTATGAACAAATAATATTATTCATATTATTCTTATAATGTATTCAAACATTATACCAAATAATATTTGCATAACTTCATAAATTTATTTATGGTCTAAGCATGTCATATTATGACATTTTATTTTAGCATTTCATCACATGTATTTTATCTTATACATCATTATGAAATGTAAAATACTTGTTGTTTCTCTTCAGTTGGTGTGACCCTATAGAGGATCTATGTCATTTTGGCAATAATATAAAACTTTATATTATTGACTATAAGAGGTTCTATCATTACATTATAGTTATCTAAACGACATAGTAATCATTTACTCAATCCACTAATTTTGTGTCTATCCTTGTCACATGATATTATGAATAATATGCAAAATAGGATCGTGTCATTTTTGCATTATATTCGTTTTCTTGGTCTCTCAAATGAGTTATAATTATAACTACATCAGTTATATTGCATGCAATATAATTCCACTTTACCAAGGGGCCCAGTAATATCATAACTCAAATTGAGGGACAATGATAATATTAACATATAGGTTTCTCCCGCACAAGTTGTACACAACGAACTACTATTTTATTCCTATTATAAGATAGTATTTAAATAGCAATCACATTATATACATCTCATGTGAAAAACCTACACATCTCATATCTAAGATTCTAAAGACACAATGGAAACATTAATGACACAAAACACAATCCATATAATTTTCCATTCATTTAGGTCATGTTCAATATATAAAATACACATTTTTATATATTCATGTAATTAAATGATAATCATTTATCAACATTTATAGAATTTCAATGTACTTTAATCTACATGACAATCTTCCTCGGTAATTAATGTTCATTTTTAATTACCACGATCGTGAACTTATTTGATAATTAAATGTTTCTCATCTTAGGAGTTCTATAATTCAAGACCAAGAGCATCTTATTGAATACTTCCAAAGATATAACGTATAAATCTCAAGGAACAAGAATAATAATATTCGTAATAAAATCACGAACAACACATAAATTATTATTAAAAGATAACTTTCAAAACACACATCCTTCACCAAAATGTTGGGTCTTAGATAGTGGGAACTACTTATCCAAAAATTCCTTTTGCAATTCATTCCAATTACCGGTAGTTTTTTTTCATTTAGGGTTCTTAACCAAGACCTAGCCATGTCCTTAAGGGAGAGATGAAAACATTTCAATTTTAGGGCATCTAAAGCTAGCCCAATCAGTGCAAATGTGGCACAATGTTCCTAAAAAATTGCTAAGTGTTGGTGGGGGTCCTCATTCAATCCCCCCCCCCCCCAAATTGGCTTTGACCTAGCAAATGAATTAAAGTTTGTTTCAGATTTGGGTTGTCCCCCCCTTGTGCAATATAACTGAAACGATGACCCGGCTGCCCTAAATTAGCAAACTCCCTTATGGGGGCTGCGGTCATATATTGCTCTTTGAGGGTGTGCATCATTGAAAGGTGGATTTTGATTGAGAGGTGGATCACATCAATTGTTGGCATCAAGATCGCTCTTCATCGGTCAGACCAAGGCATGGGTCTGCCTCCATGTTGAGCTCTTCTTCCTTGAATTCATATTCGGATTGAGGGTATGATGTGAAGATGAAGCTTCCGCTAATTCTTTCTATTTTTTACTCCTTGTCATGACTGGCATGAAAAAGAGATAAAAATTGTGAGAACTAAGTGACAAAAACTAAAAATAAAAAAATAAAAAATCTAGAATTAATATTGCAAAAATAAAAAACTACAATTTGCCGTTATTCTCTGGCAATGGTGCCAAAAGCTTATTGTGTATTTTAGGTGTAATTATTTTGGGTCTAATTTGTACATTTTTTCGCTTTAAATTTATAAAACCTACGCAAAGAAGATTGAATTGCAATCGCACAATCTATCTTTATAGTAAATGAGGTATCGATCTAAAAACTAAGACAATTGTATTTTCTATTTTAACTAAATAAAACTAAATAAGTGCAAGTAAGAAAAAGGAGGGGTTTGTTTCAAAGTAACCAAATTTGGGTTCAAGACCCGAATGAGTTGGTTTGTAACAAGAAGCTAAATTGAAGGTAAATAAAATGGGTTTTGTAAATCAAGATAATGAGGTCTAAGGGCTTTTGATCTATAATCACTTGGTTATTCTATTTACTTTTGGAGTTCTCTAAATTCATGCCATTATCTGGATGGGAATTTCAACTAAGTTGCCCTATTTCTAGCTCCTATATATACCTTTCGTAATTCATAACTTCATGTTAATGTACCTCTTAATTAGGGCTGTCACCACTTAATTGGGTTATTTAATTGAAGGCATCTACTACTACTACTTGGTACAATATTTGGTTTTATGATTCCGAGGGTAGACTTGAGTCCACCTTATCTATCATCCTAAGGTTATTTGTGTACAATGAAAGGGTTTCTTATTTATCATACACCCTTAATGCAGGGGGGTACTGTCACTACCCTAGCAAGGTTCGATTACCAAAACACAATTATGCATAACTCACAAATATATAAAATAAAATCAAACATCAAGCCAAAACAATCATCATAAAGAGAACATCCAAGTAAATAAACTGACACAAGTTCATGCTACAACCTAAGCCCTTAGAGAGAATATTAGCTTCTCATGGGTGCAATCACAAAAACAATAACATCAATGATAGAAAACAAGCAATCTAATACAAGTAAAACAAGTAAACAACAAGAGAAATAGAATACATCAATTCTCAAGTTACGCCTTAGTTCTTCCTTGCAAAATTCTTGAGATCCGCCAAGTCCTTCAATCCTTTGCACCTTTGATTCACTCGAAAGAGATGACATGAATGGAAGAGATGATTAGGGTTAAGTGAAGAAGAATGGTGGTATCCAAAGATGAGTCTCTAGATGGCTGCCTACTGCCTTTTATAACCAAATTTGTGACTTGGGAAATAATCAAGCGCAATCTGAAAGTGAATCGGCGAAGATAGCACAATTAATGCACAAAATCTATTAAAATTCTAGCTGGTGTGGGCCCTGGTGCAGCCTAGGGAGGCCACACAGGGGGCTATGCCGTGAAGGAAATGGGGCTGGTGCGAGCTGGCCAGGCCACAACTTCAGCTGCACATGCTCTCTGTCTTTCTGGTGATCTTTTTGTTGAAGTGTGCGGCTAGTGATGCGGGCAGGGGTGATCGTATAGGAGGCTGCACCAAATTCATGTGCTTCATTCTTTGAAGTTCTGAGAGGTGTGCAGGCAGGTTGGCCGCATCTTAGGCTGCACAAGCTCTCTGTTTACTGGATTTTGTCTGTTTTTTATCGAGGCTTCTTTCAAAGTGGATACGGTAGTTATACTATATGCACCTCTAATTGCTCAAAAACTAAAATTAAGTTGCAATTGAAAGTAAATAGATGAGTTTAGATAAATTTGACACGCGGGGTGTTAACGGAGTTCGGCAAAACAAAGGCCTACGTCTTCGGGGCTTCACAACCTCAAGTAGTGTGCATTTCTATTACCCAATACAAAAGGATTACAACTTGTGAACCGTTGAGCCCTTACACACCAAGTGAGAAATCAATCGGCCAACTCAAAGAGATGAGAACAAGGTCTCTTAGTTCAAGCTACTCAAGAGAAACACTCAATATATCACTCTAATCTAATCTAACTCAAGATTAGTGAAGTGGGTTTGAGATTGTTTGAGAGATTTTGAAGTTTTAAGCTCTCACAACAATAGAGTAAGCTAAGCTCTCAGAAAATCACTTTTTAGAAGTTTAGAGTCAGCTAAGATACTTTGGGAAGAAAGCCCTACTTATAGAAATAGCTCAAAAATAAGCTAAATGAGCTAAAACGTTACAACGTTAGTTCAAAATGCGATTTAGTGTTTCAGTTTTCTGATAGCTCAGCCAATCGATCAAAACGTTATAACGATTGTATCATTTCTATAACGTTTTGCACTGTAAAAATCTTGATCAAAAACAGGAATTTCTGAAGCTCAGAATTAATTAAAACGTTACAACGTTTTTTAAACATTATAATATTTGTGACTTGATTTTTGAATTTGATACAGCTGTACTTAACATTCTGACATACCTGAAACGTTACAACGTTTGATAAAACGTTATAACGTTTCAAGTTGATTCTGTACAACTATACTTCAGCAGTTCTAATAGTATAAAATGTTATAACATTTTATAAACGTTACCAACGTTTTAGATTCCTTCTGCATTTGATCAAGTTGTGCTGAAAACGTTACAACGTTTTAGTAACGTTTGTCCTTGTTTAAACAGCCTCAAATTTACTTTACCAAGCTTCTGATTTTACAATTTGTATTCTTGATAAGAGTCTTCATGATTTCTTCAGTCCAAGTATTCCATAATGCAATTTCATTTGACTTGAACCTACATATCTTTAAAAAATAGAAGAAATCATAAAATTCAATAATTATATGTTTTTGCAAATTAGTCAAATAGACGAAAAAGATTATTGCACGAACAACAATGGTCGCACCAAGTGCCCCAGAGACCATTCCAAAACTTGCAAATGCTCTAAAACTACAAATAAAATGAGCAAACGATAGTAACTTAGTTCTTGGTGTATTTCGAAGCTAAATTAACCTAAATGCATGGAAATTGGTCAAGTTATCGATATAAAATCCTAAGCAAAAGTATACATAATTTATGTTCATCAGCTCATCTATTTCTTCCTATAACCTACGCAAGATAACAAGTTGTTGTTGCGGCTCTTCTTGTGCTAAACTTAAAGAGAGAGAGAGAGATGTAGTGATTATTTGTATTAACAATTAGAATACTCTTGTAATATCTTATAATCTTTTGTTTAATAGTGAAGTTTGTTGGTCGTTTGCCTCCCAGTACAGTAGGCTCGACCGAACCACCTAATATCTTTGTTTGCTTTTTCTTGTGTGCTTTTTGAACTCAATCTATTTCGCGGTAAAATCTTTCCTCTATTTGATATATTTAATTGTATGCAAGGTTGCATTTATCTCTAACTTCTCGGTTCTTGTTGGTATACTGTTTATTAAATCTACTGCAAGTTTCTTATAGTTGATATGAAGTGTCCGGTGTTCCACATTTCTAGATTTAACCCAACATTAACAACTTCAATCACTAAAATTAAATTTATTTTCGAACAAGCTTCTCAAGTAATAGGAATATAGTTATGGAACTTCAGTCAATAGCAAAGAAGTCAGCAAGCCTAACCGAATTAGTTATTGTTAATGATATTAATTATAACTAGAATAATTGGTTAGACAAAGTTGTTAGCTAGTTAGATGATGCTGTTAAGCACATAATGTAATTGAAAGCGTCTAATTGTCCACAGACTTTTGTCCACCATTTGTCCACAGCTTTTATTTATGCGAATAATGTAAAACTACTTCTACATGCTGTATAATTATACAATATATCACATAAAATATATCAGTTAATCACAAAACATTCAGCAACTATTTGAAGTTGTTCCATTATAGTTAAAAACATATTGCAACTTGCATTACAAGACAAAAAAAATTGTACTTTCGAATATTGTAGTTATAGGAAGTTATTGATAGTTAATGTTAGTTATTAACAGTTATTTTGACAAAAAAGTGATAAAAAGGCAAAATTAAATTTTTCGAATAATTTTTTTTATTCCTTTTTCTCAATTTAATGAACACACAAATAAATCATCAAAATATTGAATACTGTAAAATTGACCACTTTACCTATAAAAATAAAATGTACAAACTATAAAATTACAGACATGCAAAATTCACAGATGAAAACAATAAAATATAATGTTAAAAAATATTAATTTTCAATACTATAAAAATATCAAGTTAAACTGTAAAAACAACACGTAAAAACTATAAATTTTTAACAATGTAAAATTAGCAGATAAAAATGATTAAATAAAATTTAAAAAGTATCAATTTTCAATACTATAAAATTGTCAACTTAAACTGTGAAAACAAAACGTAAAAACTATAAAATTTCAACAATGTAAAATAAGCAGATGAAAATGATAAAACAAAATGTAAAATTGTCAACTTAAACTATAAAAACAAAACATACAACAAACAAAAACCAATACTGTAAAATTGTTATATCGAAACTATAAATCAATTGCATGTATACAATATCTAGAGCATTCAAAATAAAAAGTCAAAAAATAAAAAACAACAATAGTTCAATACTGTAAAATGACACATCTTAACTACAAATATAACAATTACAAACTGTAATACACAATTGCTCAACAAAACACATCTGTTCAACACATCCATAATATTCACCACACAATACCAAACATAAGTATATCATTCAACATCCAAAATAGCATTAAACAAACTATGAAAAAATAAAACTTCTACATTAACAATTTCGTATGAACATTGTTGAGATGAGTAAGAAGTCTCATCACAAGAACCACATGTTCTTTTGAGATATCATCCTTCATACAAATAAAATAAATAATGTAACAAATTGGATTTATTACATGTAAGCAAGGTTCTAAATAGTATTTATCGCATCATAGCGGGAAGCTTATAAAAAAGCTATAGCGAAAACTATGTTTCGCTATGCTACATAGTGTTTTCTTATTTTTATAAAAATTATATCATATATTTGTACTAAATATCAACATTATCGAAGTCTCATAGAACAATAAATAATATCAAATTGATTAAAAATTTATAATATTCATATTGAACCAATACAAAGTCCAAATTGCGACTCAAAATATTCATAGTAATACTAATATCATAAACTATCAATCTTTTTCTATTCAAAATATATTCAGCATCATGACATAATCTATATTTTTTCTATTTAAATTTTAAAATAACCTAGACATCATGGCATAATTAACTATCTTAATATATTCAAAATATTCAAACTACTGTATAGTAAGTATTATTTTGTTACTTCAAGAAATATCTTAATATATTCAATCTAAGTCTTTATTTAAAACCCATATAAATTGAAAAGAACAAAAAATAGCTCATGTTGCATAGCGCGTTGTAGCTTCCTTATTTTGATTTTGCTTGATGGATCTCTCATTAAATATTTAATAGTTTAATATAAAGCTTAGGACGTCAATTGCAAAGATCTGCACATCAAACAATTCAAAACAACGACATAAAGAAAACAAACTATGCATTTCAAATCAAACCATCAGATAATGCGAGATCCGTTATTGAACAGTAAATGATACAATTCAAATTCAAATCAATGTTCATATAATGCATACACGCCTGAGACTACATCAATTTAAATGAAATTTCAATAGAAGCAAGAAAATCATGATTATCAATTCAAATCAACAGAAGGAATGAAACTTAAATAGATTAGTAAATAAACAAGTTATTTTAAATACTGTAAAATCACAAGATGCATATTGTAAAACTACAAAGTGAATATTGTAAAATAACCTAATTATGCTCCAGATCGCCTCGCTCTTATCTCTCTTCTTTAGATCACCTCGCTCTCATCTCTCTCCATCAGATCGCTCCTCCAGATCTCCTCTCTTAGATCGTCTCTCTCCATTAGAATCTAAGAGAGATGCCGGAGAAGTCCATCGGAGAGAAGAAAGCGCCGACGAGCGACGAGTAATGGTGTTGCTGTTGAAAAAAGAACTGTAGGAGAGGAGGTCATTCAGATCTGCACGATCAAGAACCTGTTGAAGAGGAGAAAATAATCAAATGATTACACGAAGAATCCATGAAAACTTGTTTATACATAAGAAGGTAAAAGCTCTAACCTAAATATTTTAATTGACAAAATAAGAAAATAAAATAGCAACTCCTCTGATAGCTTGAATTTGAAAATAAAACAATGCAATACAATCATCAACTGAGAGAGTTTATAAATATAAACTTTGTTGATATTTGATGATAATCGTCTCTGACAAGGTCTTTTTATTGATCGTAGATTTCAGTTTTTTACAAGATAGATCTACCACTGATTAACAGTGATGAATAGAAAAACTGAAACATCCGATTTGTCGTTGTCGTTGCTGCCGCTGTGGCCGTCGTTAGCCATCACTGTGGGCTTAAGGTGATTTGCGGGAAGGAGCAGAAGAGAAGAGACCGAGAGAGAGAGAGAAGGGGGGCTACTAGAGGAAAAAAATAGGGAGAGGCGGAGGATTGAGAGAAAGAGAGATCTGATTTCAAAATTGAGAGATTGATCGGGTAAGAAAGTTTATAAATGAAAGGTCAAACCATTAGAGTTTCAATGTTAATCAAATCAAGTCCAATTTGAAAAAAAAAATATTGGCATAGCTAATTTAAATGGTCAACTTAAAATAGTCAACTTAAAAGGCACGAATTTAATGTTAATCAAACCAAGTCCAATTTGAAAAAAAAAAAAAATGTGATTTGTAGAGGATTATTCTCGTTGCGTATGATTAAATGGCGGTAAAGATATTGGCATAGCTAATTTTGCTTCAACACATGGGTCGTATGTTTTTTATTTTGTCTCTATTAATTGTGCGTTGGGTAACACCAAAATAACTCCGTCATTTATATTTATCCTCAAATAGAGTCGAGATGGGTCTTATAAGCCTATTTTTCTTTTTGAGTCCAGATCCATTCTCTGTACCCCAATCACAATCTTGTTACTTATAAGAGATATCATTCAATTAATGAGGCAATGGGAAGGCAAGCACTAAGTGTCGGCAAGCATGGGCATCCATATATAACTCACCTCTGCCATACTAGTGATTTATATGATAACCATGCATATGTAAAGTTGTTTGACCTGTTTGGTAAGGATTGTTTTACCATATAATGGATCATTTTGTACTAATCGACATATATACAACACAAGGTTGTTTTAAGACAATGTTCTTTATATAAGAGATGAATGTTCGAAACCGATTCAACGGTTTTGAATGAATATAAATTTCGAGAGTTTGGACCATATTTCATTCTTTAGAAAATAAATATGACATGTATATGTAAATATAGTAGGCTGTAAATAGTAAAAACTCCCAGGAGAATTTATCTAATCTGCGACCGTAACATAGAAGAAGAATTATTTTCTCCTGATTTTTCTTTTTCCCAGATATGTCCCCCATGCAGTTCTATCCAGCGCCTTTAATTTCCCTTTCGGCCTCTTCCACCTAGGGGTGGCAACGAACTGGGCCCAGCTCGTAATCAACTCATATATTTACCAAGCGAGCTGGATTGAACTGATTTAGAGGTCCGAGTTAAAATCTCGGTTTGTAATTGTCACGAGCCAGCTTGCTAAGTCTGACTAGATCTTGTTTTAAGAAGAAAATAAATTATACAAACTTTTTGGATCGAGCTAGATAGCATAAAATGCACACAAATTCATACCTAGCCGAGCTAGGCTCCATCTTGAACTCATTTAATCTAGACCGAGCCACTAACGAGCTAACTCGTTAACAGTTCAGTCCAATAACGAGCAAGCTGTTAGCAAGCGAGTCAAATGCAAGTCATGATCAAGCCACGAGCTTTTCTGTCACACCTACTTCCACCCTTCTGCTCATCCATTTTTGGCAGAACATATTTCACCGAGCAAATCAATTATAAACACTGACTTTTTAGTTTCAACAATGTTTAAAGTTCAAATATTGGAAGATTCAAATATATACTGTATTAACACCAAATTAAATTATTGTTTTAGTATAAACACTCCATCAATGCAAATTTAAACACAACAATTAATTTTTTTGGCACCAGACGGTTCAAGTTTGAACTCGATAATCATCGTTTGAACACCAAAAAGATGAAGTTCAACACCAGGATTTAAATATGACAGAATAGGTTTAAATTGACAATGTAAATATAAGTGGTAAAAGCAGTTTTGAAGATAAAATTGAAAAATAAATAAATAAATAAAGTACTGTTAGCGCACCTCTATAAATAAACCGCCTCCTCAAACAACCATTCCTCCTCTCTCTCTCTCTCTCTCTCTCTCTCAAAGGCACACAAACAATCCATCCAAGATGAAGATGAAGACCGTCACGCTCCTCCTCTTCTATGTTCTGATCCTTTGCTTCATCCTACAGTACTCTCCATGTGTTAAAGTTAAAGCAATCACATGCGATATATCGCAGCTGAGCCCATGTGTGGAGCCAATCATGTATGGCAGCGCCACCCCTCCTGCGTGTTGTTCCAGTCTCAAGATGCAGCAGCCATGCCTCTGCCAATACGCACGCAACCCAGTCTATGCAGGTTATGTTTATGGCAGCAACAGCCGTCGCGTGGCCTCTGACTGTCACGTGTCATTTCCACGCTGCTGAGGAGAGAGTGAGAAGCTTTTGAATTATGTATGGAGAAAGTAAGATCATGGTGGTTTTGTTTCCGTAGTGATCAATCCTGAATCCTGCCAGTGTGTATTGTGGTATGTTTAATGTTGTCGGTCAATTATTGTTGTGTTGTGAGTTCTGTTGCATGTGTAATGTGAGATAGTACTAAAATAAAATGGTTGCTCGAGGGTTCAATTAATTGAAGTTTGAGGTTTAGATGTATCTCTAGCTTTCAAATTCATTGTTGGACCTGATGCTTGAGCTGCTATGTATAAGTGTTTTTTTTTTTTTTTGGTGTGCTTTTTACTCAAATTGTTTCTTCATTTGATTTTCTCCATATGCATGAACCAAATACCCACACTTCAGAGTTTACAGTCAGCATGATTACCTTTTCTCGGCTAGAGTCAGGACTCAGGATCAACGATATAACATTATTCGACATGCAAAAAATATAGAACTCTATGGGCTGACAAAAAGTGCCTTAAATGTGCAGCTCAAAGTGCTAACAATGGGGGCCTCATATGATTAATTACTGATTGCTTTTCTTATTTTTATTATTAGAACTTATAAGAGATATTCCCCACCACTCTAAAATCTCCTGAATAAATCTCCCGACTTAACCGTTACCCTTTTTGGACCCAGAAGAGCAACCATACATTCCATTAGGCTCTAACGAATACCCAAATCATATTACTCACAATAATGTTGTTACAAGACAAGAACAAGTAACACATTCAAATTTTGATTAAACAAATTACCTAGTCTGATATTGGTCAACAGTAGTGTACTCTACATCAGGATAGAGCTCGGAAGCTTCGACACCGGCCAAGGGATCGGTTTCAAATCCAATTTGGTCACCCTTAACATATGCAGCATAGCTTACATCAAGCACAACTTTAACTGGCGACTCTACAAAAAAGTAATAGGAACTGTAAGATGTATAAAATATTATTTGTAAAATACATAAGGATACATCAATCGGCAGACAATTCACTGTATGTCAATCATATTTATGAAAGAAATCCCAACTGTATTTGAGAATATAAATTTTAAGAAGTTCATTTTATAATTATTTAATAGTATTTACCTTGAATCATTTTGATAATGTCCTCTTCGGGTACATAGATCCGCTCAAAGGTCTTGCTCGTTTTTTCTCCCAGAGTGCAATTAATGAGCTCGTTTTGTGAGAGTGTGTTGTCTACCAGTTGAAGGTAAAGTACTTTGTTCAAGGTTCTTGGGTCATCAATTCGCCTTGATGGTGTACTTGCCAATGTTATCCTCATTCATAATGATTACTAAGAAGAAAAACACCATGTAGGTTATGTACATTTTTTCATAATAAAACGTAGGAACAATATTTAGGTGGAAAGAACCGTGTTCTATTTTTGTTTCCTTTTAACAAAATTGAAAATTCAGCTAGAATAGTATTTTGAACACGCATCTCCTATTAGAAAGTAATGCTTAAAAAGTAAATACTCAATGTGCCAGATCTGATTCTCATATGTAAAAGAATTCAATAAGATATGATAATTGTGCGTACTACCCATAGCATTTGGACTCAGTTTGTCTAATATACAACCGTTTTAAAAAGGAATGTTGTAGTAGCATATTAACAAAAAGAGAGCACCTAGTTATCTCCGTAACAATCCGAAATAGTATTCTCTGCGGAGTTTTTCCTTGCAGAGTTTTTAATCTGATCCGTTCGTTTCGGATCGAACGGATCCGATTAAAAGTTGCCCAAATTGAAAAAAAAAATTCTCAAAATTTGCGGAGCTTTTAATCGAGTCCGTCCGATTTGAAATTAACAGACCATATTAAAAGCTCCACACGGAAAAACTCCGCAGAGGATACGCTTTCGTAACAATCTCTCATTTATTCTCCAGTTATTAACTACTTGAATAACTACTAACTATCTAGTGGAACCACTTACTATTTGGGAACCATCTAATATTTGAACGATTTTACAACTGGCGCGCGCAAGTATTCATCTATAATGCATTAAGTATTCATCTATAATACATTAAGTATTCATATATAACACATCAAGTATTCATATCTAAGATATCAAGTATTGAAAAAAAAACTGGACACATTTTTAGAGGTGGTTTTTTTTCTCTATTCAATGTAATCAATATTTCTAACGATCGGTGAGGAATTTTACAAATCTAAAATCAAAATGTTTTCTACATAATTTTATCTTTCAAATGAGATCCATGATGACATACTTTCGAGTTGTCCGTTGCACAAGTATTCATCCTCATCGAGAGAGTATTTATCATCATTGTGCAAGTGCAAATATAAAAACTTAACACATCATTCATCCATCTTTTACACGTTTTTAGAGGTGATTTTTTTTCTCCGTTCAATCTAACCAATATTTCTAATTATTTGTGAGGAATTTTGCAAATCTAAAATCACAAATATTTTTTACACAATTTTATCTTTCAAATGAGATTGATGATGACATACTTTCAAGTTATCCGTTGCACAAGTATTCATATCTTGTCACGCAAATATTCATACCTAAGATATTAAGTATTCATTCATACACATTGAAGTATTCATTCTAAGACATCAAGTATTCATTCGTATACCTCTATTTTTTTTCAAAAAAAAATTTATATCATTTCTTAATACACATTGGCTTAATTCATCATTAATAAAGCTTTGTTCTTTGCAAATAACTCTCTACTTTATGAGGAAAAAAAACATAGACATGAAAGGGATTAATTGCATCCACAGATACAAAAATATTTTGATACAGTCGACAGTGGTGGATCTGACCCGGCAGAGACGTGCTCAAGTATTCATTCATACACGTTGAAGTTTTCATTCATACATGTTGAAGTATTCATTCATACATGTTGAAGTATTCAACCTGGCAGAGGTGTGCTTGATTGGGATGGAGTGACAGATGATCTCCGGCAGAACGTCCATTGGAGCGGGAGCTACAGGCATAGATGGGAAAAATGGAGGTGGAGGCGGAGGTGGAGGTATGACAGGATGGAGCTTATCGTATTTACTATTTCGAGGTAGGAGAGGGTGGGAGGTAGAAGAGGGAGAGAGCTTATCGATGGAAAAAACGGAGACGGACGCAGAGGCGGAGGTAGGAGATGGAGCTAGGGGCAGAGGTGGGAGAGGTAGAGGTAGAGGTGGGAGAGAAAGGTGGAGGCATAGGTGGGAGAGGGAGGTAAAGGTGGAGGTAGGAGAGAGAAGTGGGAGAAGAAGATGGAGGTGGAAGAGGAAGAGAGAAAGATGAAAGAAATAAAGGTTGTTAGAAATGGCAATTATAGCTAAAATAAAAAGTTAATTAGTTGGGGGATGAATAGGGGATGGATAGGTGGGGATATTATAATTACCCTAACAAAAAATAGAAAGGTTGATGTATTGAAGTATTGCTCTTATCAAAATGTATATGTTATTTTCAACATCAGAACAATATATCTTGGTCATCATAACTAAAATTACTAAAATTGTACCTGTTAATCAAATTTTTGTCATTTCTGAACTTATATAGTATTTTTCTCGTTAGAGAGCAACATCTAATAAACAGTTAAGCTAAAATTAAAGATCTAATAAACCCATTGAATTAAATCCTTTTAAGCTTACTTTTACGGTTTTACCCTTGAAAAGAGAAAAATTTTACCTTTTGTATTTTCATCACCAAAAATAGTGTACTTGTCAGTGGGTGGGCCAGATAGTCCTGACTGACCCATGGTTGGAAGTACCCGGCAAAGGAATTTATCACTATGAAAGTGTATGGTATTCCTTGGGCTTTGATTGTGTGCCTTATCTGAGCCTTTTCACCAAACAACAACGATACTTTTTGCCGTTCCGACTCAGTAGTCATAAATCATAATCTAATTCTGTCCCAAATTCAGAAGGAATGAACCTCTGCATTTTTGAAGTTTTAATGATAAAAACATACAATTGCAGTTGGCTTTTGTAATTTTAAAAAATATTTGTACTTTTGAGTAATTTTATTCAGACAAGGATCTATATTGGAATCCGCAACTTTTAATTTAAACTTCAGGATTTGTTCGTGTTTGTAATTACCAGAAGATTTATTTTTCTTTTGTTCAATTCCAATAGCAGTCAAAAGAGTGAAGAGAAGTTGTTGGAGTAAGGCTAAGCAAGGTACTGTCGTACTGACTTACATTTTGTACTCTTAATAAGTATTTTGGAGAGAACATGTATATTTCCTAAATTATACCTTAAGGGTCTGTTTGGATGTTATGAGATTATACGGGATGAGAATCCACTTTTTCAAAAGCGGGAACCCATAACGACAGGTAAGCATAGGATCGATTGTGGAAATATGTTAAAATGAGTGTTCAGTTGTACCATGGGATTAATTGTGGGAAATCATATTTTTCTTTCTAAAATATTTGATACTATACAATTTTCTTTTTTAATAAATTATAAATAATTCAATTAAATAAATAAATTAAATATAACATAATTTCCCAATTAATTATTATTTAGTAAAAAAAAAAATTTCTTCAATGAGAAGTGTTAAGATGTTTATATTTGCTACTTAAGACTCTTGTATATGTTTCATACTATAATTTCAAAACCTCTTTAATGAAGATGCATTCAATGTTCTAAACGTTAGAGACATTGAAGAGCTATATATATATATATATATATATATATATATATATATATATATATATGTATGTATGCCTTTCAATAATTTCCACTCTACTTCCATATACACATCTATAATCTATAAGAAATCAAAAATATGGATCATTTCCACTTGCGTAGAATTAATGACGATCATGATAAATATACAATCGTGATTACACTCCACATAGAGAGAAACTTGTTCGAGCCAACTCCTTGTCATACTTCAATTTTAACGGGGCTCATGTATGTCAATGAAATTCTAGACAGTCATGAGTGTCGTTGTAGACGAGAATTTCGTATGGAGAGTTATGTCTTCCGAGCTTTAGTTAGATTGTTAAAAGAGAAGCACTTACTTTCCGATGGATTGGTAAAGGTGGAAGAGCAAGTAGCAATGTTTTTGTACTCTCTTGCGAAGAATAGAAGCAATTGTAGTGTGCAACAACGATTTCAATATTCAGGCGACATTGTGAGTCGTTATTTTAATAGTGTGTTGAATGTTATTAACTCAATTGTCCTCTGAGATTATAATTCCACCTCTTTGTACACCTTAGTTTATTGCATCTCGTTCGAAGTTTTATCCTTACTTTAAGATACTTTTATTTGAATTATTTTAAAATAATTTTGTTGTACATAGTAAAAATTAAAAAACCAATTAATAATATCAATCGTTACATGTGTAGGATTGCATCGGTGCTATTGATGGAACTCATATTCCAATAACCATTGAGGAAAAGAAGCAAGATCATTTTCGAAATAGAAAACAAACATTATCACAAACTGTTATGGTTGTTTGTGATTATGATCCTCGATTTACTTATGTAATGGTCGGATGGAAAGGATCAGCATCCGATGCAACTATATTGAAGAGTGCACTAGATGATGGAACAGTACCACAAGGCAAATATTATTTAGTTGATGCCGATTATGCAAATACTCCAAAATTTCTTGCACCATATCGAGGTATCCGGTATCATGTGTGGGAGCAAGGTCGAGCAAATGAACGACCACGCAATTATAAAGAGCTTTTTAATCTTCGGCATGCAAAACTGAGAAATCATATTGAACGTATCATTGGCATATTAAAAATGTGATTTCCTATTTTAATAGTAGCAACATATCATACAATAGATACACAAAAGTAATTTTGTCCATGCAACATGTATTTCCTATAATTTCATTGTTAATCACAATGGAGATACAAATTGGACTACAAATGCAACATATCATACCGTAGATTCAGGTGAAATTGTAGATGGGGATGAAGAGTATGGTGAAGATGTGCATGCACTAAACAATCAGCGCCATGCAGGACATCAAATGAGAGAAGAAATTGCTATGCGTTGTTAGTTTGTAATAATCTAGAAGTCAATAATACGATAAATTATCATAAAACTTTGTTCATGAATTGAATATTTATATTATTTTGTTGCCTTGAGTATTATTGCATTTATGGATCATTTCGAGTTCATGACTGAAATTGTGAAACTCCATAATATAGATGATATATACTCTTAACCGGTCACTGACCAAGGTAATTAGCAGGAACACTAATTACCGCTATAAGGTTAGTATATGGATTAAAAGATGGTTAAGTTTTACAAACCACTTGATACGAGATGTCATTTTAATCACATAGATACATGTTCTAGGAACATGGTATTTGACAGACCCCGAATAAAACATTAAATAGAATTGTGTTCGTGTCATTCATGTTTTCATTCAGTGTCATGTTCTACAGTATGAGGTACTTATTGTTTCCACTGAGAGATATGTATGTGTAATTGTTATCCACCACTCTCCATAAAAAGCAGTCATAACGGTAGCATTTTCATATGTATAGCTTAGCTGGGTAAGTGATAGTCTACCAAGAGTACTATTTGTCTCTCGTATTTTATACGAGCTATAGCATCACTGGGCCCCTTGGTAGAGTTAGATTATCTGCATGCGGTATAATTACAAAAGTAATTATATTTGATAATCTACTCAAGATCAAGAAAAGATACAGTTAACAAGGATGACACACATCTACCTTGGAACTGATCTGATAGCTATGAGACAGAAGAACAGACACAAGTAAATTGTTTACTGGATCGTGATATTGTACAGTACAGCATCATCTGTGTAATTGGATGGTCGTGATGTGTTGCCAGACGCCACCCATGATTATAAAAGTCAAAACAGTTTTAACTCTGTT
>JARJHM010001349.1:0-36126 GCA_033356055.1 Carex pumila | reverse complement strand
AATAAAAGGATGAGGTGTCAATGGCATACCTTGTAAATAGGCATATGTTGAGGGGTATTTCGGTCTTTTGCGAACCTCCTCAAAAGCCTATAAATAGAGGGGTGCATGTAGAGAGAAAAATCACTAATTCACTTGTATTGTTTCGTGCAGAATCGAATCGATATTTTCTCTCTTTCTCGGTTTCTCTCCCAAATAGTGTTTCGGTTGAGAAAAGAAAGTTATACGTAGTTGACGTATAATCTTGCGGGTTGTTGTGGAGTATATTTACGGGATCGATGAATAGTGTTTTACCGAATTTAGCGGTATGTCAGTTTTGCTCATTTGATGAAACTGAGTAACCGAAAATTCGTGTTTACGGGTTTTCGTCTTTTCCCCGTGAATAGTGTTTTTGCAGAATTCCGCGGTTTACGGTATTTCTGGCAGAAGAAATTAACCGCTCTCTGGTTAGTCCTGGTGGATAACCGATAGAGGCATCAGACGTCTGATGCTCCGAGACGAGTCGATTCCTTCCGTGATGTAGCTCTACACGCTCGGTCTGCATTCCAACTGTGATTTGGAAACAAGGTATAAATATGTTATATTAATCTATTTAATTGGTAAGTAGATTAAAGTTTTAGAAATCAATCATGGAGTAGATCTGTAAAAAGATTAAATTGGGTTTTGATGCCAAAGGAATACTGAAGGTGGACCGCCTTGGAAAGTTTCCTGACATACCCCGTTTAATCCTGAGCTTAAGTTGGCCGTAGAAATTTTTGTTCTACGGTCATTCCGCACCTTAAGCCTAAACGAGTTTTGGTTACCGCAAAACCCCAAAAGTGGTATCCGAAACCCAACAGTTTTAACCCGCAGTGCGGGTCAGCAATCCGCATTTAACTAATTCACAGGAGCTAAATAAGGAAACTTGGAGCCGGTGCGGATCAAACAACCCGCAGTGCGGATTGGGTAAGCCGCATTGGACCCGCAGAAAGCCAAAAATTGCACGGTTTTGACAGTTGTTCTATTTTTGGCACCTCATGGATGTGTATTGCAGTTAAACGTGGACAGGGAATCCTGGGAAACAATCCAAATATAGTGCCCACTAACTCCACTTTCTAGGCTCTGAATTGGACGTGATCATTGGCTATAAAAGAGGGGGTTCACTCATCTCATATTATTCTGGATTCTTTCATTCTCTCTCTACACACACACACAATTCTTAGCAATAAATTCTGGAGAAAAGGAAAGCTTTCAGCCAAGGAGAAGAAGGGTTTCCTGAGCAAGAAGTCGGCAAGATAGAGGTTTTTGATTTGTCAAAGGGTGTAATTACTTCCTTTATTTCATTTCTTCTTACTTTGCCAATTTTTGTAATGGATCTCTCCATGAGGGAGTAGTTCTCTCTCTAGGGGTTTAGGTCAATGCATGAACTTGTTTAATTCTATTTTATTCGGTTATTTGTTTTTATTATGATTGTTTTATGAGATTTGATTGTTAATTTCTGTGATTTAATCATTTGTATTAATTACATAGTTAGTACTTGAATTGTAGTATCCCGTTTTGGATTCGAAAGAACCAAAATTGACTGTGATCAATAGGATAGTACCAAACTATGAATGCAAATACCTTAGGTTTAGGTTAAGATTGTAACCAATTTAATCTAAGCCGGAACTATAGAAATTAAGGTTAGGAATTTGGTGAAGAACCTAATCGTGAAGTCAAACCCTAATTAGGACATCTCAATTCGAATCGGGTATTGGTATGATGGACTTAATTGCGAAGTACCAATATTTGAGGAGATGAGAGACTAACAAGAGCTTATAGGTCTAGGTAGCTAGGGTGGGGGACTTCATTGAGAAGTTCGAGTTACCTAGGCACGTTATTAATTTATGAAAGTAACCCTTAATAACATATTAGGTTAGAAACCTCGTCAAATCATACATGAATTCAAACAAATACCGAATAAATAGAGTTAGCAAGGGATTGTAGACCAAAGACCCCTAGATCTCTAAATCTTGAAAGCAAACCAATTCCCTTCTTTTACTTTTATTTACAATTATTGTTTCAAACTCCTTTCTTTCGGGTATTGAACCCAATCTTAGAAATTGTTAGAACAAACCCCCCAATTTACTTTTATTGCACTTTACTTTATTTTATTTTCTGAAATTTACTACTAAAGTTTAAGCATAGTAATTAAACATTCTCCCTGTGGATCGATACCTCAAATACTACTTTGATAGAATTGTGCACTTGCAATTTAACTCAAACGCGTGTTAAAGGTTTAAAAGGTACATCTTATTGTACTGAAACTTTGTGCCATACCCTTTGGACGCATCATTTCAAATGACGGATTCGAACCATTGAAACCCGCCTACGTTATGAGTGGTGCATCTACATGTGAAAATTTTAAACATTCGAATTAATTTAGTATAAAGTCAATGGGTCAAAATTAGAAGGTTAAAAAATTAATTTTAATGCATTCATTTTTTGAACATTTTTTTGACCACTTTATACTACATCAATTCGAATGTTTAAAATTTTCACATGTAAACATGTCACTCACAAGGTAGGCGGATTTCAACAGTTCGGATTCATCATTTAAAACCGATTTGATGAATTTTAGACTTAAGTTCACCAAAGAGCTTGGTGAACTTAAGAACACCCTAGATCTATTCAAAATTGTTTACCTTGTAGGTATAAATATTTTCACTCATAAATATAAATATTCTCGTGCATAGATAAGTACGAAGATGATACAAAGAATAAAATGAAATTTGCACAAGAACGTCTAATTGATATTATTTATGTACGTAAATATAGTTCCTTAAATAGAAATTAATACTTAAATTGTCAAGTTAAATACTTTTATGCTTCATGTTAAATAGTCATCTTTTATTAATGTATTAGTGGTCCTCCCATGATAATAATAAAAGTTAAGTAAGGAGATAATTGAGAAATAGAAGTGCGGAAACAATTATCTGCAGAATTCTATTTATTTTATATTTTAAATCCTGATTTGAATTATTTAATTTTGTCCATGGATACATTTTTGACTATAGGATTAATGTAACTCATACCATTATTTGAAGTCCAAAAAGATGGTTGTGACGATGATAGCTTGAAAATTATTTTTTACCAGTTAGTGTATTGTCATCAGCACCTTATATAAATGTTAGAGAATACAAATCAAGTCATGAGATGTTAAAATCATTGATGGCAACATCCACTTATAATAATTGTTCTCCTTTCTTCCACATGATTCCCATCTTTATATTGAGTGCTTTAGTTGCATTTCTTGGTCTTTCTAATTGGTGTTTTGGCTAATTTTTTTAGAGAAAGATGAAGGCTTAAATATTTGGAATTTAATATTTATATAAAATTTTTATTCGAATTTTAAATTCGTTACTTTTTATATATAAAAAAGATGTTACAGTTTATTACTAAATTAAAGACTGATTCTTTTTGATCAAATGCATTGCCGATATAACAAATGAGAACTTGAATCCTCATTTTTCTTCAGAAAAAACAAATTAAAAGAAAAAAAAAAGACGAGAAGTGTCAAATTATGTGCCAAAAGTACAAGGGGTTTAGTGTTGCGCGCATAGGGAAGTTTTTGTTATTTCATCAAAGTTTTAAGGTTGCTATCAAAATTTTACCTTTTTTATATTTAAATTAACTAAGTTGTGGTGAAGTGTTTTGATGGAGACTTAAAAGTGACATTTGGTATTTTTCCTTTTGACAGTGATTCTAACTTCCTGATTTGATTTTTCAGGATTACGATATTGAAAGAGATGTTAGCAGGGGCGGATCCACTATAGCATAGGGGGGTCAGCTGTCTCTCGCTGGATTTTCAAAAATAGTACTAAAAATTTATTTTTCGGACCTCTGCCCCTCCCTAGAATTCAAATTGTCCCCTATAACCTATTCTGAAAGTCTAATAGACGGAATGGGACTCAAATAAAATCTGAGCGAAACAAATTAGCGGAGCCCAAATAGGCACTGATCCCAAATAGCGAAAATTAGTTGAATCAAAATGTTTTATTTATTATTATTTTTTTGGAATTCAAAGACAGAGGCTGCCAAGTTGAACCAAAATGTTGATTTCAAATTCCTTATAAATGTTGAATTTTTGATTTTTTTTTCAAGTAATTTAGGACTTTTATTATATTGATTGGTATTTTTTTTTGTTATGTTGAATTGTACCCGATAAGCTATTTGCATCCGATTATTGCCCCACCCTAACAAAAATCCTACGTCCGCCCCTGGATGTTAGCCCCGTTGAATGTTTACTTGTGGGCTTTCCTTTCTCATTTTTATTTGACTACCATAAATATTAATCCCATTATGTGAATAAAATTATAATAATGGGAGCACCTAGTTATTCCTCCGCAACCTTTTCTCATTTCGTCTCCAATCATTAAACCAATATTTCTAACAATATGTGAGAAATTTTGCAAATATAAAATCACGAATGTATTCTGCACAATTTTCTCTTTTAAATAAGATCTATGATGACATATTTTCGAGTTGTCCATTGCATAAATATTCATATCTCGTCATGCAAGTATTCATATCTCATCGAGAAAGTATTTATAAACCATCGAGAAAGTATTCATCCGCATATGCAAGTGTAAATAAAAAAGCTGGATACATCATTCATCCATCTTTTATATGTTTTTAGATGTGATTTTTTTTCTCTTTTCAATATAACCAATATTTCTGATGATCTGCGAGAAATTTTGTAAATCTAAAACCATGAACGTCTTCTGCACAATTTTATCTTTCAAATGAGATATATGATGACATACTTTCGAGTTATCCATTGCACAAGTATTCATATATCATCACGCAAGTATTCATACCTCATTGAGAAAGTATTCATTCTCGTCATGCAAAAGTAAATAAAAAAAATGGACACATCATTTATCTATCTTTTACATGTTTTTAGAGGTGATTTTTTTTGGTTCAATCTAACCAATATTTTTGACGATCTGTGAGGATTTTGCAAATCTAAAACCATGAACAATTTCTACACAATTTTATCTTTCAAATGAGATTCATTATGACATACTTTTGAGTTGTTTGTTGCACAAGTATTCATATCTTGTTACTAAAGTATTCATTTATACAAGTGGAAGTATTCATATCTAAGATATCAAGTATTCATTCATATACCTCTATTTTTTTCAAAATTTATTTTTATATCATTTACTTAGTACACAGTGGCCTAATTTACCATTAATAAAGATTTGTTCTTTGCAAATAACTCGCTGCTTCATGAGGAAGGAAAACATAGATATAAAAGAGATTAATTGCATCCATAGAGACAAATTTAGTTGAACTTGAACCATTTAGCACTCATTTTAACAAGGTCAACAATGATGGATCTGATCCAGCAAAGACGTGCTCAAGTATTCATTCATACACGTTAAAGTATTCATTTCCGACAGAACGTCTGTTACAGTGGGAGCAGTAGCATAGATGAAAAAACAGAGATGAAGATAGAGGTGAGAGAGGGAGGAAACTTACTATATTTACCATTTTGAGGTGGAAGAGGGAGGGAGCTTATCGATGGAAAAATGGAAGCAGAGGTGGGAGAGGGAATGGGAGATGGAAGTGGAATAGAAAAAAAGAAAGAGAAAAGAAATAAAGGTAGTTAGAATTGATAGTTATAATTAAAATAGAAAGTTAGTTAATTGGGAGATGAAATGGAGAAATGATAGGTGAGAAAAATTATAATTACCCTATAATAATAGTGAGAATATGATGATATACATTTATATCTTTATTTTTGAAGTCCAAACAGTTAATTCAATCTGCTTAACATAATTTTAATATGAATATAAACTTGAATATTAAAAATAAAATTAGAAACTTTTTATTATTTTTTCAGATAGATAGAGAATCACTTTATCTAAAAATTATGCACCATTCAAAGATAATAATTTTGCTTAAACTAATTAATCCCATTATGTGAATAAATATTATATAATAGTGAGAATATGATGATATACGTTTATATTTTTGTTTTTGAAGTCTAAACAATCAATTCAAACCGCTCAACATGATTTTAATATGAAAATGAACTTAAATATTAAAAATAAAATTAATAAATTTTTATTATTTTTCCAAATAGATAGAAAATCACTTGATCTAAAAATTATGTGCCATTTAAAGATAATGATTTTGCTTAAACTAATTAATCCCATTATGTGAATAAATATTATAATAATAGTGAGAATATGACGATATACATTTGTTGTTTTGGAAGTCCAAACAGTCAATTCAAACTGCTCAACATAATTTTAATAGTAAAATGTACTTGGATATTAAAAAAATATAAATTTTTTATTATTTTTTTAGATAGATAAGTTTTTTTTTAAGGTTGCTATCAAAATTTTACCTTTTGATATTTAATAATTAACGAAGTTGTGGTGAAGTATTTTGATGGCGACTTAAAAGTGACATTTGGTATTTTTTTTCTTTTGACCGTGATTCTAATTTCCTGATTTGTTATTTCAAGATTACGATATTGAAAGAGATGTCAACCAAAGAAAAAAAAAAAAAAACAGAGAGGTTAGCCCCGTTGAATGCTTACTTGTGGACTTTCCTTTTTAATTTTTATTTGACTGCCATGAATAAACTAATTAATCCCATTACGTGAATAAATATTATAATAATGAGCCCAAATGCCTCTATTTTTTTTGCCCTCCATGTCTCTATTTTTAAAAACTCTAATAACTTAAAATTTAAAACTTAAAAGTCAAACTAAAACCGTAAAATATGATTGATCTACATCATTTTATCTATACATGTGTAAAAAATTGTGACATTTCAACTTTATTTTAGTTGTCATCAAAAGCTTGTAAAACATACTTATGTGGATAATTTCTAGACATTGATTTTTTAAATGATTGTTTCACATGAAACAAAATTGAAATGTGATATCTCTTTTATGAACACATAGAGGAAATAAACATAGATCACATCTAACAGTTTTATTTTAATGTTTATGATTTATATTTTGATTTATTAACATTTTTAAAAAATGGAAGCATGATGGAGACACAAAAAAATGGAGACATTTGAACCCTCCTCTGTAATAATATTGAGAATATGAGAATATACATTTAAATCTTTATTTTTGAAGTCTAAACAGTCAATTCAAACTGCTCAATATTATTTTAATATAAAAATTTACTAAGATATTAAAAAAGAAATATTATTTTTTATTATTTTTTCAGATAGATAAAAAATCACTCATCTGAAAATTCTGCACCATTCAAAGATAATGATTTTGCTAACTAAAGAATAATAATAAAAAAAATTTAAAAAAAAAAAAGAGGAAGGAGAACAGAGATAGGATCTGAAGTTTGCTTCATTATTATTAAAGCTATCTTTAATGGTTACACAAGAACATCTTCTCTAACACTTATTCAATAAAATAAATCAACTATAGTTAAAGTATTACTATTTTTGCTGTGATCTTGCTCCTATTCATCCCTTGTTATGTATGAAAAACTATAACACCAAACTAACAATAAAAATAATTAAAAAAAAAGACTCCTAAAATGGTTTAGAAGGAAGCTGCTCATTTGCCAAGAAAAACTTGGCAAGTTCTAGAGCTTGTTGAGGTTTGAATTCCGGCACTTCATGCCCGGCCCCGCGAATAGTAACGAATGTTAACCCGTCATACATTACTGTCCATCCTCCAACCTTAACCAAAAATGATTAAACATAACAATTAAAGCTCCTGTTAAGATACTTTTATGTCAGAAAATAAGGTTGTAAAGCTTTAATTTTGTATGTACCTGTTGTCCAGAGTACCAAGGTTTCCATTCTTGGACAGTTTTTAGGCCAAGTTTGTGCAAAGTATACCTTGTCGATGTCACCGGAACTCTGCCATCAGTGTCACCACTGGAATTGAATAAAAATTAATCACATTAGTTACTGTTAATACATGTAATTTAAGTAACTTAGAATATATTGATGTACACTTTTTGTAACAAACAGATGAGATATTCACCTGAAAACCCAAACCCGGAGGCCGCCTTCTACTAGCTTCCTTAAGGTCGGTACAACGGAAAAAACTGAGTCCTGCCATTGCTCATCAACTACATCACTGCAGTAATGAAACAATAAGTGTAAAATTTATATTGATCTTATATAATTGAATTAATTTTGAGTTGATTATGCTTTAATTAGACTACCTGCAATGAGTCCAGTTGTATCCAATATTTGTAGTGTTGGCATGTAAAGCTTTTTGCACATCCTTTCGGTTGAAATACACCTCTGTGTAGTCCGATACACACGGATCATAACCGCTCGGTTTTCTCTGCAAAATATCAAAAATCAGTATATATATCCGCTGAGACTTTATCATTAGTTAATTTACGTAGCGCATGTAATTATACTCACAAATTTGGAATTTATCTTGGGACCTGCTCCTTTGATCCAGTGCGACCTCGGTAATCTTCCGTTGGTAGTGTTCTCAACACAAGTTGGTACGTACAAGCTATACATATCGATGATATCGTAAACAGCATAGTAATCATCCATCAACTTGTTGCAAGTTTTACTGGTATTCACTTGACTAAAGTTACAGTTAATTTTGATTGCATGATAGAGTTCATCAGAAATCACTGCATGGTCCCATGCATAGTCTATCATGCCTTTTGTATCTGCTTCAACATCCATCCATGCATTTCCTATCTGGAACATTTTTAGAGAGTTCAGTTTAGTTTGGATGTTAACAAAACAATAAACATATCAATCATTTGAATCATTAAAGATAACATGTTTGCAATATATTTGCTATTATTTTTTAAAAACATTGGGAAATTATGTGATTCGATTGGGTTTTTGCAGTAACAGTAAAAATAATTTTATCGTTTTACAAATAGCATGTAATAAAGAAGAAGATATTACCATGAAGCCCTTGAAATTAATGTAATTATCCTTGGGACAATCTTTGTTTTATGCTATTATTTTTGCAATATATTTGCTATTATTTTTTAAAAACATTGGGAAATTATGTGATTCGATCGGTTTTTTGCAGTAACAGTAAAAATAATTTTATTGTTTTACAAATAGCATGTAATAAAGAAGAAGATATTACCATGAAACCCTTGAAATTAATGTAATCATCCTTGGGACAATCTTTGTTTTTGTCAAATATTTGTTCCGAGAGTTGTGGCACATAATGTCCTGGAAATTAATAAAACAATACATTAATAAAACAACTAAAAATCTTGAGCATCTTCACTAAGTAAGAACACTACAAAAGAATAGTTTTTACCAGCATAACTTTCTCCAGCGATGTAGAAGTCATGGGATTTGAACTGTGGAAATTTCTTGAACCAATTCACTAGGAATGCATATGAATCCTTAGCTGTATAGCATTGACCAACGAAAAAACATTAAATGTGAAGAATTGATACAGAATATATATTATTTTTTTTTTTTAAAAAAAGAAAGATATAAACTCTTATTTTATGCAAAATTACCAGTGAATTTGTCACCCAACATTTTCAAATCAGAACTGGTATTGGTGTAAGAAAAGCCAACACCAACAGGGGATTCGACGAATATTACGTTGGCCTCTGTAAATTTAAAAAGAAATGTTAGGATAATTTCTCAACCAATTATTTCCTTTTTGTTATGCTGCAATTATGTAAAGAAGAGATAATATTTAGTGCCTTTATTCCAGGCATATTTGTTGAATTTGAGTTGTGGCACCCCCTTTTGCATCAGAAAAGGCCCCAATTCCTCCACTGCTCCATAACCAACTGATGAACATCCAGGTCCTGAAATCAAATTGCAAATTTATTTTGGATATTTCTCAAAACTTAATATTCTATTGTTTAAAACTTCTGGACAAAAATATATATCTCAACAGGAGGAATTAATTCAACCAACCTGAAAACGACCTCATAATAATATCTGGTAACAGTTCATGTGGTAGAAAATTAAGAGATTTCAAAATTTGACCTGTATCTCATTATTTCTCAACATGTGGTGGAATTTTTTCCACAAATGACAACCAATATAGTTAAAGAATTTTTAAATAAAAAATGGTCACTGTTAGGTTGGGATGTGGACCATTAATTAGGTTATGTGTTACATGACCTATTTGTAAAGAAAATGTTCTTAATATATCAAAATAATAAAATAAAAGGCAACCAAATTGTCTCCTCATGAATTATTATTAGGCCCATTTTGTTAGGTATACTGCTCTAGTCCATATCCAACTACCATTACAAGTCAAAGAATTATTTGCTTCTCACTTCTCATCTCATGATATGCATGCAAGCTCAAAGAAAGGACATTTGAGTGACTTATATGGTATTGACTCATACCACTAGACTTGGATCATACACTACAGAACAAAAACAAAACTAAAAAAATCTGATTTGCTTTTCTTTAGCTGCCACATGATCTCAGTGCTTAAAATTAAGTACGGATTAAGAGAGCAATTTATCACCAAACAAAAGGAGGGAGGGAGAGGGAGGGACCCGGGGGGGGGGGGGGGGGGGGTGTAACACTATTATAAAAATATAATATCTGTATGGTTTCCAGAATGAATTTAAATGGTTGAAAGCAATATTTAGGCTTTTGTATATTTTACTGATGTCAGCTGGTAAAATAGGTCATGTAATCTAACTGTGCAGAAAGGAGTAAAAGTATCTTGCCTTTTTATTTCATTAATTGATGATCAATTAATGAGATCAAAACTTTTTTTTCTGGCTGACCAATTATTATCGGGGTGAAAACGATAGCGGATAGCGGTAAAACCATATCATGTCTTTTTTGAGCGAATATCAGACGGATATGGATACGGATTCAGATTAGATCAGATAGTTATGAAAATAATATATAAAATATTAAAGTTGGTAATATTTATCTAATTATAATGGTAAATAACATAAAATTTTCATAATATATATCAAAATATATGATATATATTTACTATTCGGCTATAGATAATTGAAACGTAAAACTATATTAGTATTCTTATTTACACAGATATTCGGATATCCACATTTAAATTTTCGAATACGGATCAGATATTACCCATAGTTTTCACCCCTACCAATTATAGTGGGCATTACATCAACATGAAAGCTTATTAGCAAAATTTGTATCAGTATGTGACATTTGACTTTACATGTATAAATTTTATGTCATTTTAACCTCTACTAATTATAGTGGCCATTACATCAGTATGAAAGCTTATTAGCAAATTTCTATCAGTATGTGATATTTGACTTTACATATATAAATATTTATGTCATTTTATGGGCTGGTCACTCATCAGACATGCAGGTATAATTGACAATTTTGTTTTCATACAAAAATAGAGATAAAGATATTTACAGCGTAATTATGGCTTCGTGCAGCACACACACAACATAATTACAAAAAAAAAAAAAAAAAAAAGTTAAATAACTAGAAAAATAACAGCAATAGTTGCTTTGTTTCAAGGGGAGTCAAGGTCCAAAAGTTCATTCTTCTTTGCTTGAGATGTTACTAAAAATTGTAGATCCCGGAGAGGATTTTGAGGGTTGAAAAAGGAATTAAATTATCACTTTGTCAAAGTACATATTGAAAGAATCTTTTTCCTAGGTGGAACAAAATATAATAATAATTTAGTTTCCTTGAAACAAGAGATTTTTGTTGACCCGGTAACACAAAATTAGGTCAAAGGGGATAATTGACATTTAAGGTAATGTTAAATAATAAATTCTATCTATTTTTTCATGTACTGTTTTTTATTTAACTTACTTATTTGGCTTAGTTTTATACATTTTTTTCTTTTATTCTTTCTAGAGCTTTCATGCTGGGCATGAGAGAATGTTAACTGCATTTTCTATTTCTTATAAAAAATAAAAATAAAATATTGTATCGATCTTAATTTATTCCACCTAAAAAAAGATTTAGGTGCTTTATACGAGGTGCTTAATTTACCAATTTTTTTTAACAGCAACCATATTTTTATCTAAAATTAAAATTTATAAATAAATGTGTGAAACATGGTGTGCTTTAGTTAGATATATATTCTAGCACCTTGGTGACATAATGAGTCGTGATTATTTGATAAATTACTATCTTTTTAGGTTAGATACTTGATAGAACGGTAAGGTCAATAAAATTATTTTGTTAATTTATAATGATTTAAAATTAATATTTTCTTACTCCTTAATCAAAGTGCAACTGTAAGAAACAAAACCAACTAAATAATAAAAAAAAAGTAAAAGCTTTTCTTTTATTTCATTAAATTGGATATACATACATACATACATACATACATACATACATACATATAAACTCTATATATGGTTGTCTTTATCATATCACATATTCACATGCATGCATTATAAGAATAGGACCATTGTCCGTAATAATATTGATACGTTAAAAAATAATATATTTCTATCAATGTATCCTCGACAATAGTATTTTCTTTATCTTAGGATACTGTCCTATTCTTACAATAATATGACTCTCTGTGGTAGAATCAATAATTCATAATGATGCACAATTAATGGTAATGGAATGGTCAATTGTCTTTATCATATGAATGCTTGATATAAAAATCTCAAGTGATCAATTTCAGTTTCTGTTATGAAAAGAACATTTGATAAAAGACATGAATGTCTAAGTTGGAAATTAATTACATGGTTCTCAACTAATTAATATAATTATGATATATGTCTATTAGAAATTAGAAACCCAAAATTGGCCAATAATTATATGATGACGTCACAAGGATGCCCTATCTATCTTAAGAAATTGTATTCAAGCAAGACCATATTATATTAATTAATTAATTGATTACAGTATATGATATTATGATTTTGTCTCTATATAATTAATTATAGTTTCCCATTGTCTGTTGAAGAAGACAAAGCGTGGGGAATCTACTGTCCTTATGGCATTCAATCAGATGGCCTTTCATTTTCAGCAATTAGTAATTACAACGGATTGGAGAAATAACTTGCAAGATATTGTAATTAATTAAGAAGGGATATATATATCCATTCCAACTAAAATGGAGAAAGCTGATACTACCAGATGAACTTTTACATTTGCAGTTGTTTTAGGTGTTTAGGGTTAAATATATTGTCATTTTGAGTTTACGTAGCGCACGACCAATAAAGATAAAGTAAATTAATATATATATATATTACCGATGCGATGCCTGATGTCAAAATAGCTTTATCAAATATATTTATCACTTTTTTTGGATATAAAGAACCAATAATGGGATGGAACAGTAGTCTAATTTCTCTCTCCTTGAAAAAAGTTCAAATAGAGCTCAGCTCTACTCTAAATTTCTCTCTCAATAATAATCATAATTAATAATAGTAATAATAATAAAAAAATAATAGTGTATATATAGTAAGAACAAACTTTTAATAGTGTAAAGTAAGAACATATTTTTTGCTTCAAAAAAAGAGAAACAAAAAACAGCATATATATACACAAAGTTAAATGGAATTGAATTTTGCTAGATTATAGTTGGAATGTGTGTGTGTGTGTTACCTCCATTAAGCCATAGCAAGACTGGTTTCTTCTCAGGGTTTTTCATGGCCTCAAAGAACCAATAGAAGAGTGCGCGACCATGCGTTTCATTCACTGTTACGTACCCAGCGTATTGCTTGAAATCCACCGGTGGCTGGCCGGGCAGCTGCCCAACTCGGTCGGCATCTTGTAGCTTCTGAATTTCAATGGGCAACTCAGAGGAGAATGCTAATGCCAAGTTGCTAAAGAGAAGGAAGAGAGACAATGAGAGAATGGAACAGGAGAAGGTTGCCATTTTTGGTTATTGGGTGCTGTTTGCTTGTTGGTTTATGTGTATGTGTTGTTGGTATTTATAAGAGAAGATATATCTTAATTACGCAGCCAAATATTATTGCATTTTATTGGTGCTTTTATTGGTGCTTTTTATTAAAATTCTACACTATTAAAAAACAATGATTTTCAAACCATCTTAATAAATAGTAAAACAATTCCAAAAAATGTAAAATTTGGTCTCCAACCACATTTTAATATAGATTGAATATCTAACGGTTTAGATTTATTGTTTGAACATCAAATACTAAGATTTGACCCTGTAAGCACTTAGGTCAAACTGTTACCGGTAGCAATTTAGCCATACTCATATAAATATAGGAGGGACCCAAATTAGTTGGGATAATATAAGTTAGAAAAAATAAAATAAAAAGGATTGTAAAGTAGGCGCTATATATTTACGTTGAAATCTATACTAAAATATTTTGAGATGAAATTTAATAATTTTTGAATTTTTTTTAATATTTTTAAGGTAGGTACAAAATCACTATTTTTGAATCATTTAATAACATTGATTTTCAACATATGTAAAAGAATAGTAAAAAAATTCCAAAATTATAAAATTGTATTTCCAAGCATTATTAATATTATGTTGTGTGGTTCAAATCGATAGTTTGAATTTTGAAAATAAAGATATAAAAAATGAGGTATGATGAAATATGAAAAAAATTAGACCGGATTTTAAACAGATTTCCTTGACTAATTTATATTAGTATCTTTGTTTCATGACTAATTTAAACAGATTTCCTTCATCAATAAGAATTTTAATATATCTTAATTTATCTAAAACATTGTACGGGATTTTAATTGCTACTTATACGATGAAATTAATTATTAATATTGATCTTTAATATATCTTTGCCTAAACAAAAGGGTCAATTTTTAATTACTTTTAAAAAAAGGAAATTAATTAAAAATACAAGGTTTTGCCCAGCATGGGAGGCACGAATTTGAAGAATCTAATTGGAAATTTGAGTTAATGCAGAGGATACGAATTCGAAGAATCTAATTGGAAATTAAAAAAGAAATTACAAAAAAATGTCCTCTGCTTTATTCTAATTTTGGGTAGCTATTCGCTTCGTCACAGTAACAGCTATCATGGGATTTTTAAATTTGAGATGTCAAACAATTGGATTTTATAGTTTGATCCAATACAAATATATAACTAAGAGGAGGGATCTACTTACACTGTTTTTTGTGACATCCGATTACATTTTACGTTTTCAATCGTTCAACATGATGGATATATTAAAACGTGCTTATAGATCAAATTTTATATTTTTTTGAAATATTTTACAGTTTATTAAGTATTTTACAAAATTGTTAATTTTAAACCTTGAATTTTTGTATCCATCTTAATAAATAGTAAATAAATTCAAAAAAAATGTAAAATTTGATCTGCAAGCACATTTTAATATATCCATCATATTGAACGGTTTGGATTAACTGTTTGGACTTCGAAAATGTAAGCTGTAATCCGGTATCACAAAAAATAGTGTAAATGGATCCCTCCTCAAAATTCGAACTAGTGTAAATATGTAATTATAGAAGTTTGGATGATAAATATGTAATTTCACAGTTTTTGAGTGGTATATATGAAATTCTCCATGTAATTTCAAGATTTTTGAGGGATATACATGAAATTCTCCTTTTTTTCAAAAAAAAAAAAAAAAAGTGACCTGGGTACATGAGGTCCAACAAATGAATTGTTACACTAAATGTCTAAATCTTTATGAATCTTATAAATGGAAATTAATTGTCAATTATCTTGGTTCCATCATTGGTAGTTGAACCTCCAAATATATATGTTGCTGCTACCAAACTTTCAAATAAAAAAAAAAAACTCCAAATATATAATGTGAAAAACTATTTTCAATCCTTTGATTACATGTGGGTTGAATTAAAATAATTTTCTTTTTGTCTAAATCTCAATCCAATTAAAAAAAAAAAAACAGAAAAAAAAAAAGAAGAAGGAAAGGGTCCTTTCTAAAATGAATTGAATATGTCCCTATCTTTTCTTAGGTTAATTTTAAACTCAAAACTTAAGTATGAAATAGATCAAATCCAAGAAACTGCTTGTCAGTTAGCTTATTAATTCATTTCTATACTGTAAGGGCATGCTCCAATTGAAGGTACGTGGAAGGAAGGGAGGAGGAAAATATTGTATGGAGGGGAAGAGATTGTCAGGCTGTATCTGACCGACAGTCCTCCCCTACCTAGAAAGAGAGAATTGAAGAGGTAGCAGAGGATACATGGTACTATGCAGAGAGAAAGAGAGGAGACTGTCGTGCGTTGTTTTGGCCAGATTTGTACTCCTCGATTTGAGGTGTAAAAACACTGTGCAGAAGATTGACTACGTTCATTCTTTGTCTTCTCTTCCCTTTAATGAGGAATTTTCATCTGCGTTCTGGAACACAGCAAAAGCAATCATGCTTTTTTTTTTTTTAATTTGTTATGTAAATAACAATTGATTAATGGTTACAAAAGTTTCAATTGCACTTAAATTGGATTTAATATTACAGCGTACATACAAAAATGTCCGGAAAGTAGGACAAAGAACAGCCACTAGAAATACTGGTACAAATAACTGAGATAAGACTAGTGAGGAAGGTTATTTTGTTGTCGGTTCATCTCTTATTTGAATTCAAAATCAACACTAAAAAAAAATGTACAGGTGTCCCTTTCAATTATTACAAAAATAAAATAAAAAATAAAGGGATCGGTCAAAATTTAGAAGAATGGAGAGATGAGCTTTAACATATTATAAAATAATACCAACAAGCAAAGTACCTCTCCAAAAGCATGATACTAGAAAATTAATTGTCGTATAGGACGTTAAATAGATTACTGTAACATAATTTTATTTTGAGGAGGATCCACTTAAAATTACAATATTTTACAATAATTTAGTTTTGTAATTTTTAAAATCTAAATAGTCGATCTAAACAGTTAAATATGATCTCTATATTAAAATATGCTTTAAGATCAAATGTTATATTTATTTGAATTTTTACTATTTATTAAGTATTTTATAAAACTATTGTTTTTAGACAATTTTGGACCACTGAAAGATAGACTTAATAAATAGTAAAAAAAATTTAAAAAAAATGTAAAAAGTTAATCTCCAAGCACATTTTAATATAGATATTATGTTGAACGGTTTGGATCAACTGTTTAGATTTTGAAAATCACAAAATCAAATTATTATTAAATATTGTAACTTTCAAATGTTACAAGTGAATCCCTCCTCTTTTATTTTATAAGAGGTCTAAAAGTTTTAGTACTTATAACAATTATAAAATATAAAGCTTTTAGATCTGCCTCTGATCTCAAACCCAAGATTAAATTCTTTTTTTTTTTACTCAAATTTTCCTTCTTTTGTATATTATCTGCATTGTTTCTTCTATTTATTAATGCCTTGACGATAAATATTTTCTTGTTTGATGTATATGCCATCTTTATGACGATTTCAACTTCCTTGTTATTTCCATCTCCAGAATAATTGAGTACCATGATATTATGATGAGGAGGGTTCAAATGATGTAGATCGTATTTAACGGTTTTATTTTAACTTTTTAAGTTTTAAATTTTGAATTAGTAAAATTCTTAAAAACAAAGGTGTGATGAAAGTACAAAAAATGAAGACATTTGAACCTTCCCCTATTATGATACACATGTATCTGATAATTTTTATTGATAGAAATTATATAAAATACAAATAATATAAGAAATTAGATGAATTGCATCCATATTTGAAACCCATAGAAGGAACAGAAAAAAAAAATGGGTTCTTCTCTTAGAACGAAATGGAGCAATCCATCTAATTCCCTATATTACTTTTATATAATTTCTAAAAATAAAAAATTCCCCATGCATCTCATCAGATATTTATAAAACCTCTGATGAAGCTCTCCTTCTAAAGCATCCGATCTCAAATCCAATAAAAATAGTTATCCAGTCACCGACCTTATCACAATTCACAGCAATTCCAAATCACATTTTATTATATCCACAAAATTAGGTTGCTTGATTGCTTCATTTCCTCTACTTATTTTGTGTGTCACAACTCACAAATGAGCAGCTGAATGTTCTTTGGTCAAAACAATCAAGATCAGATAATGACTCCATACACGTGATAAGTTTCTTTTATGAGAAAATAATCAAATAATCCAAATTGTAAACTATAATTATTAAACAAAAAATAATAGTTTAATGTTCCATGAGAAAAAGGCACAACTAAATTTATGGAAATAAATATATCCAGTTAACTGCAACGGGCACTAATTAAGGCCTAACTTTTAATCAAGAAATATGGTTTAATTTGCAAAAATTGTTTAAGGGTAATAGTAACCTTATTACAACTATGTTTTTGACATAGAAGCATCAAAGTAAACATGGTCAGGTCATTCCCTAGTGGTTTCTCATCCCAAATTCAATTTAACTGTGATGGAAGTAAAAAAATAAAGATAAAATAAAGAAATAACAGACCTTCAAAAATGAAAACTGTCAAGAAAACCAAAGTAAAACTAACCCCATCTCCTTTTATCCTCGTCTGAATCCACTGGTACATACCATTCAGGCCACCTCTTAGCATTACTCAACCTGTAGTTTAAATAAAGCTCCTCATCACATACAATCCTAGTTGCAACCAACACTAGAGCTCTAAGAACTGCACTCTCACTTTCCTCAGTTTTACGGGACCCACTCCATGACTTGAACCAAAATGAACCAAATCTCTTCATATTTGCCGTCTCACTGCCCCCAAATACGACATTTGGTATGTAAACCCTCATGTCCTTCTCGCTCATGGGAAAATCATAAGCACACACCATTGCATTTGGCACAGTATCTTTCGGAGGATGATTTGCAAAATGTGCAAATGCCAGAGGATTTCTTCTTTCAATCAGGTCTCCAAACTTTTTGTTAGTACTATCCAAAGGATTGTTCAGTAATCTCCACACACGATCAGATCCACTTTGGGGTGATTCAGATACATTGCTTGCATGGATATCGAGGCAATCTGTACCATCCCAATACTCCCTGGTAAACCCACCATTGCCCCAGGGCTGTGCATTGATGAGATTGCCATCATATCGGGTTATCAGGTAGGAATTGGAGGCATCAATTCTAGGGTACCCAGGGATGTAGCGATAATAAGCTGGGGAATAAATCACACCAGGATAGAAGGCAAGAACAGAACCAATTTGGGCCTGACCCGACACAAATAAGCCGTGACCAGCATCCTTGTGAGAAATTTGGGATGGTTTAATATCAAGCGTGTACCCAATTTGGTGTTTTAGAGCTTGTGACAATTCATAGCGGTTCAAAGGTCGAGTAGCAGGAATAGCTGCACTGTAGCACAAATGTGCAAGAATTATTTTGCAGTTAATATACCCAACATTTGCAACATTTTGATTCACACAAAATAATTTTGTTAAATTTACAACTAACACTATTTGAACATAAATCCCAACCATTAAAATCAAGGTTGAGTCAAGTCCCAAAAGAAAATAAAAGATGGGGCTAAAATTATTTATGGATCACATATAGATTTGTACAAACTCATAATGATAACATAAGTTTTTGGAATTATGTGCAGATTAATTTTGCCAAGTACAAACATGCACATCAGTAGTAGGGGCGAATTGAGGACATCTAAAATATGACAAGACATATATTTTCCCCTGATAATTGAAGTGTTTCATCAATTAATGAAATATTACTCTAGTCACTTGGAAAATGCATATATTTAAGTTGGCGTCTACAGATTTTTTGAAATAGAGACCATACTTGCAAACCGTTTACTACTAAAAAAAAATTCAAAAACAGGAAAGAAAACCAAATTATTTACCAGGAATAATAGTAGATGCAGTTCCTTTTCCAACTACAAAACTGAGGCCACTACCCTGGGGACGTTTTGGGATACCTGTAGCAGGAACAGGTTGATTGGGACCCACATCAGGAAGCAGCGCTTCATCCATTGCCTCGCAAATGTTTTTGATTTGAAAATGCACGTTTTCATGTACCTGTTTCCGTTGATCTGAAACAGAAGCTCTGGTTGCCATGTCTATTAATTCCTCTGCATCTTTCTCTTCTGCATTTTCTCCCAACCTATTATAGCTGAATACAAAATAACAAGCATGTTGAATATATTTGGCCAAAATTCTATAAATGAAATGGAGGATAAATGTAACAAACTTTTTTTTTTTTTTTTTTTTTTTTTTTTGTGTGTGTGTACCTAGCTTACTGATAATGATCAAGTATTACTGCAATGCACCACCAATTACCAACATAATGTAATCTAAATGTATCTTGTTCTAAAGCTCCATGCTTAGAAAAGATGTAAAAACCTTGCTGAAATGGAATTTATCCAATTGTAAAGCGGAACAAACCTAGTATAAAGAAATAGGCGATTGATATCAGTCTCAAATTGAAGACTTCTTGGATCTCTACCGAGCATTGGACTTTTTGCAACTGCTTTGAAAGCCTATTACAATTCAACAAAAAATGCAGCTTTAAAATATTTTTCTTGTTGATCTAGAATTTCATTAGCAAAGCTTAAAAAAAGAGCTGTTAAATATACTTTTACTAGATATAAATTAATGAAAATATGCACACGCGATCAATTATCTTACAATTAACAATAAGTTGAAAAAAATAATTCAATAAGCTGAGAACGGATCAAATGCTTAATCAAAAATCAAGACACAAAGAGAACAAAAATACCTGCTGGAATTTCCGGACGAGGAAAGCCATGGTGGCGCAATCTTAACTCCCCTTGCCCCTTGGATGAACGAGGGTTTTACTTCGGTGGCGAAAATGGCGAGTGCTTGATCTACTACTCAGTGGAAGAGAGATTGTAGTAAAAGTGGGCTGCGCAGCCTGCGCTCAATTCTGATCCGTTATTTATTGGGCTTTTTAACGGGCCATAATTATATATTAATTTGAATGGTACATAGGGCCCAACTTCCCAGCCAGACAAAACAATTGTACTGCATTCAAGTCTAAAAGCAATTTTATCATATTAGGGTTAGTTCTCAGGAGAAAAGAGGCGTTTCAGCCGTTTGATCTGCATCAAAATTTGTACTTACTATTTAGATTCACTTCAATATATATTGTCAGCACGAATATTAATGCAATCAAATGGCTATGTCGATGGTCATTGTCATTGGTACACTCAGTGTTTTAAAAATCGGTCTATTAGGCTGAATATTCGTATTCGGTTGGAATCCGAATAGAAAATGAGTATTCAGTTCAATATACGGTTTTGAATATTCGGTCACATATTCAAATATTTGGTTGCATATTCGGCAACATATTCGAATATTCAACTGCATATTCGGCCGAATTAAGATCAATATATAAATATTTCAGTATTTCATTTCGTATAAGATGAGGATCAATATTTTAACATTTTATCACTAGTTTAACATATATAGTTAATCATAAATACTTTATTTGTATACAAATTAATATGAATTTTTATTTTAAAATCCGCATATAAATCCCAAATAAAAATTCATATATGCGGCTACATACCGTATATGTGATATGCGGTGACTTTCTGAATACCACATAAGAACTGATTATTAAAACACTGGGTACACTCCTGATTTCTAGCACAGTTCAATTGCTTTGCTATTTTTTTTTAGTAAAAGTTAGAAGTTATTCAACTATTTAATATTTTTGTTATTGTAAAAAAATAAAAATCTCCATCTAACATATATAATTAATGTTCACGTGAAAAAAGTGATCATATCAGTGTTTAACATGTGATACAAGCAACTTGAGAAATGTGAAATGTCACTTCAAATATAAATACTAAATATTTAAAATATCTGTTGTAACATTTTGAACTCATAACCTCTCACATAATGACTATGTGCTTTTGTCGCTCAATTTCTTTGCTATTATAAATTTAATATTAAAAGGGCTTTGGGGGGAGGGGGGGTGGATTTTTATTTTTTATTTTTGGTGGACTAATACTAGTAGAAGTTAAAAAGGTACCACAAAGTATTTCAAGCCAAAATCAAAACAAATAAACAGTGCCTTGACAGTTAAAATAACTCATTCAATTAGTTTATAACCACTGGCACATTACGCTAATAAACTTCCCTTGCTACAAGTCAACAACTAAAAAGATAGTAATAAATCGATTGTTCGATTCTAAAAAAAACATTACAATATGTCATCACACTGATATTAGCATGATTAACATCCACAAAATTCGAATGAAAATTCTTTAAAATAAAATAAAAAATATATAATATTATGTCAACAAAAATCCATGAAGATAGATATATTATATTAACCAAAGCACCAAATGCCTTTAATCTCATTTCTTATAAATAGTAACACATCAGGATTCGGAAACAATGAGCTTTATGAGTGAACTAAACCTAAAAGGTGGATATCCTCATCACTAATATAGTCACAAAATTCGTGAATTTTTTTTTTTTTTTTGTGATAGTGAATTGAACTCTAAATTATTAGGTTAACCGAACTTTGACTAAATTATTCACAAATAATATACAAATTTTACGACCTTTTCCGAATTATACAAGTTATTCCTAAACTTTTTCCAAAATTTTCCCATAATATATATGTATTTTATTTATTTATTTTTGCTCGCTTATGGAAGTGACATCTCTAATCTAGATAATTCCAAATCATTCATAAATTATTTCTGAATTATTCAATTGTCACTATAATCACTGATCACCAACACACCTTTTGTTATATTGCAATGATGCGGTTTCAAAGAGAAATTTACATCCTCTCCGATACCTAATAAGAGAATCTTTTACAATTATTAGATCTGAATTATTCTTTTTAACTTGGCACAAACTCAAAGTCCAAAAATACTATCTCTTATGGTGATCCGAATCCCAAACCGATTGAAATTTAATCTCAAACCATAAAGTAAGGAATATACGTACGGAATTGCACTGATACATCTTCAAAGGTTTCGTATCCACATCCGATACTGTGATACGTATGAGATGTATCAGTACAATTCAGCGCTGATTCGTATGTGATACGTATGAGATACGGCAGCCGGCAGGTGGCTAATGGCTAATGGCTAATCCAATAAATTTATATTATTTTGACTCTTGGATTCGTTGTCCGACACGAGCGGATACGTGTACAACAGTGCAAGAGCGCGAAGAGCCGCATCAAGACTGCCAATTGGACTTTCAAATACCGCAATCAAAATTCGTACTCAATTCATCTGTTCAAATCTAAAAACTACTTGTGTGAATCTTAATATAGATCGGACAATTCTGATTTGACATTGATGTCTATTAAGCCGCTCCTAATTCTGATTAGAAAGGTTCAAATAATTTTTTTTTTCTTTATCATGCCTTTATTTTTCAGAACAAAAATAACTTAAATGTCAAAATAAAACTATTATATATATATTATTTTCTTTATATATACATAAAAGATCATGATATTTTGATTTTGTTTTTATTAATATCAAGAGCTTGCAAAAACACACCAATATGAATACATTATGAATGTTGATTTTTCGACTTCTTAATTTATATAAAATAAAAATTACAAAATAATAATTTCTTTTATAAATATATAGAGAAAATAATATAAATCACATTAAATAATTTTATTTTGATATATAAATTTCTATTATTAGAAAATAAAAACATGATAAAGACAAAATATTAAGGTATTTCAAACCCTAGTTAGATTTTCATATTGGGAGTGTTAAAGCATGGGTTTACAAATAAAGAGGGGATTCACTTACAGCATTTGTAAGTTAAAATATCTTACAACAATTCGGTTTTGTGATTTTTAAAGTCAAAATAATCAATCCAAACCGTTTAACATAATATCTATATCAAAATGTACTTAGCATATTAACATGATAAAACCTTCGTTTCTGAGAAATTCTATTTCTACCACGGCCGCACTATATAGATGCGGCCCCTGATATGGATTCGCATTTGCATAGTGCAGCCTCTCTTTCTTACCCGATTTCAACTCTAAAATTCAAATTTCGGTTCCTAAATTTTTTGACATACCTCAGTGGATGCGATTTCCAAAAAAGTTAACATAAATTTCTTTTGATTAAAAAAAAATGATGAGACCGTAGTGGTACAGTGCAGACCCATATCTGCATTTGTTTCGGAAAAAAAAATTTACATAAATTTTCGGAAATGAGAATTTTTTAATTTTTCTGTTTTCGAGAAATGGTATAAGTAAAAATTTTGGGAATGAGAGAGGAGATTTTTTATTCATAGTAATTATAAAATTAATATATACGAAAACATATAGAGTATCTCATTTTTAACTAATATAGTAAGATCGTCAGCACAGATCATAATCTAACTTTTTATGGATCGTGGACATTGACAACAATTCATTTTTTTTTTATTTTTTATTGCAAAGCGGTTTAAAACTACTTTTTTTTGCCAAAGTTTAAGAAAAAGAAAGAAAAAAAAGATGGATCACTGTTAATACCTACGGTTCATAAAATGTAAATCGTGATTCGTACTGATAATTTTACTATCTTAGTTAAAAATGAGACACTCTCTGTTTCTGTACATATCTTTTTTATAATTATTACGAATAATATAACAGATTGGGATTTTCGTTCCTTTTGCATCCCGGCAAAAGGTTGCGCAGTTTGCCTTCACCAGGGATAAACTCCCCGCAGTCAAAAGGTATTTTTACCAAGCACGTGATCATTCCTCCCGCACGCGCCATCAAAAACCCAACCAGCTTTAACCGCCACTCTTCTCAAATAATTACCCCTCCCCCTTCTTCCAGACTCGGATCCCTAAAGTAACTCAAACTTTGAATTTAGGTCAAAACCGTTCGATCAGAATATGCACGAATATTAAAGTAATCCTGTGAATTCTGCCTCGGACGGATCCAAACTAGAACTTTGAGTTACTGTAGGGGATCAGGAACCCTTTTCGCATCCGTTCTCTCTGTTCGACTGTTCCCATCCCCTCTTTTATAAAACAGGGCAACTCATACTAACTACAAGTTCACAGAGACAGAGAGAGAGATAGAGAGAGAGAGCAGGGGGCGATCAGAAATGGCGCCATTGCTCTGGTGTATGGTGCTCCTGGCCATGGTGCGGGTCCATGAAGGATCCGTGGCGGATCTTGTGAAAGGGCTGCCCGGGCAACCAGATGTCAGTTTCAAGCATTACGCCGGGTACGTGAGTGTGGGTCCCACAAGTCAGAGAGCGCTATTCTATTGGTTCTTTGAGGCGGAGAGAGAACCGGAGAAGAAGCCCCTGGTGCTCTGGCTCAATGGAGGTCAGTGAATAATTAATTACATATTGTTAATTTCTAGTTAAAATCTGTCAATGATTAGGAGAAATTGATGTAGTTTAGAAATGTGGTAAAATCTGGATCTGTTTGGACCACTGAGAGAGAGAGAGAGAAGCTCATTATGCGCCATTATTGCTTCAAAAAGATCAGAAGCTACAGGGAACAAATTTTGTTTTATGCTAAAACTGAGTGAGTTGTTACTTGTCATTTGAGTCATGCATAGTTATCAAGTACATATATTTTTGAAGAGTGGGGTTAAAATGCATCCTCCTTTTTGTGCTCCTAATGTGCACCCTCCTCTTATTTCTTCATTTTTAGAGTTTAAATAGTTGATTTGAATCTACCAACGTGTTCTACATATTAAAATGTGCTTGTTGACCAAATTTTACATTTTTTGGAAATTTTTTACTATTTTTTCAGAATTTTTGAAAATCATCACTGTGCTGATTTTTTTATTATTGTTTAGTTTAATAAAAAATTCTGAAAAAATAGTAAAAAATTTCCAAAAAATATAAAATTTGGTCACCAAGCACATTTTAATATGTAGAACACATTGGTAGATTCAAATCAACAATTTGAACTTTAAAAATGAAGATACAAGGGAGGGTGCACGTTAGGAGCACAAAAAGGAGGGTGCATTTTAACCCCACTCATTTTTGAAATACAAATTTTAAATTGTACAATTCTTTCCTTATTCAAACTTTTTATTTATTTATTTATTTTATTTTTGCTTCTCACACTGTTCAAGACAACCAAGCTACTGACTTTTGACTTTTGAATATACTTGGAAAGGAATTTCAACAAAGAAAAAACATCTATACACTATACACTGGTAATAGTTGTTTTATACAAAAAAAAATCTATACACTGTTGGCGAATATTTAATGCGCATCTTCCAGGTTAATTATCAAACAGTATATATGATACTACGATTTTATACGCATTGTACATTCTTCATCCTCTTGTGAAATCTTTTTACAAAATTACATATGAAGGTCCTTGGTGTACTTGAAAACAAATATAATTGAATAAATTGATGTAACATCCCACGTTGCAGGTCAAAAAAAGCACAGAGTTCTGACAGGAACACTATTTTGAAGCTTCTGCTTCCAAAAGTGTTAAAACCCCACCACGTGTGTTTCATGGAGTAAAGTCTATCAGTGAATATAATTTTGATTAATCTTGTAATATTGATGGGATTTTGTTTTAATATAGTCTTTGACTGCATCAGTCAAGCTTTCAAAATAAATAAATAAATAAATAATTTTGATTACACATATATGATAGTACTGATTCAAATTTTTTGTGATTTCAAACATGCATCCTTAAGTTACGATATAGGCTGAAATCAACGGTTTTGTTACCTGTATTATGATTCTTTGTAGATATTTACACAATGGACATGACTACGGTGCTACGGGTAGCTAAGAGGTCTTTATGCTACGGCTCGGATTTCGAGTTTTTAAAATTTTAACGGTCAATTCGAACTATTCATCTTGTTCTCTATATTAATATGTGCTTGGAGATCAAATTTTACATTTTTCTGAATTTTTTTACTATTTATTAAGCCACTTTGAAAACTCCTGATCCAACGGTAGTTTCTGATTTTATTGTTGGGTTAAGCCACCGTTAGATCAAAGGTTTTCAAAGTGGCTTAATAAATAGTAAAAAAATTCAGAAAAATGTAAAATTTGGTCTCCAAGCACATATTAATATGGAGAACAAGATGAACGGTTCGGATCGACCGTTAGAATTTTGAAAACTCGAAATCCGAGCCGTAGCACGGAGGCCTCTTAGCTACCCGTAGCATATTAGCCAAAACCTATATTTATTTATTTATTTATTTATTTGGTCTCTATTAATCTATTAATTGTGTGCTGCGTGAAATTAATATAACTCCGTCTTTAATAGATTTTTTTTTTTTGATATATAATGCATTTTCTTTTTGAAGCCATTGGATCCATTCACTCTTTTGTCATTATTCTCGTGCATTTGTACTTCTAATTTGCTTGACATGCATTAATTTAAGAGTGAAGTTATGGTACATTGCAATGCCCAAATTGCTCTGTGCATTAAATTCATATCTCTGTTTTTAAAATTTAAATAATCAGTTTGAACATTTCAATATTATTATCATATAAAAATATACTTAAAAATTAAATTTTACATTTTTTGAAATATTATTATTATTTTTTTAAATAATTAGAAAATCACTTGATCTAAAAATTTTAGACCATCAGAGAGTAGTATTTTCTACCTAATAAATAATAGTAAAAAAGTTCCAAAAATATAAAATTTAATTTCCAAGTATATTTTTATATAATAACAATGCTGAATGGTTCAGATTGATTATTTAGATTTTAAAACGAAGTTACAAATTTAATATACAGACCGATTCGCACATTGCAATATACCATAGCCTCACTCTTAATTTAATATTCCAATAGAGCGAGTAGGATTATTGTTACTATAATTTTAGTGTAAAAACACTTGTAATTTCAGGATACTAATAGTCAAAGCAGTTATATATTAAATGAATTTGAAAATTTATAAATTTTGCATCCAAATATATTAATTGTGAAATATAATTTATTTTTATGAACCTGGTAGTGGAAAGTAGATTTATTTTAATAATTGAATTTGTTGTTTAAAATCAGTTCAATATATTTTAAAGTTATTTTCATAATTAGTGGATAATACTATTAAAACATCATATTAAAAAAGCATGTAATGCCAAATTCTCCCCTGAATTAAGGGGGCATAGCCAAATACCTAGCAAATTTTTAAAATAACCTAGGTAGAATCTAAGAACAGCAAAGCATACATAAGAAATTAAAAATTGAAAATAATAGAAGGGAAAAGATTTGGGCACGAATTCCAATCAGTTTCTGCTCCAGACAAGTTAATAGACTCCAAATCCTACTCAGTGATTTATAAAAGAAAAATTACAAAATATTAAAAAATTACCGACAGCAGAGCGTGACACAGTACATGTTCACACTGCCTTGGATCATCTTTTTTGTTGTTTTATAGTTGTCACGTGGCCTTGGGTCATTTGTGGCAATGAGGTTGACGTAAAATGCTTATCTCTTATCTAATCATTTGGAAATGCGCACCTAAGCACATTTTTAATTCCTGCATAGGTCTTATGCTTTTGTCCTACGGATCATTACACTATGGTGGGGTATACTATTTGTTTATTAGTAGGCTACTAAGTAGAAATGACAAGGCGCACTTTGTTTACTGAAACCAGGCAAATGAATTTGGAATTCGGATCCTCTGCATCAACTCAAATTTTTTTTTTTGAGTTAATGTATCTTAACCATCCGATCTACTTTAAAATTTGTGCATACTAGATCCACATTAATATTAAAGAGTCTTTTAAATTGTAGGTTATAGTTGGATTGGCTTCATTTAAAAATCAGCAGACCGAGATTTTGTTCTTTTTATTATTCAGATTGGGGCCCATGCCACAGACACAGCAACATCCATTGTGATTTGCTATGTAAAACTTAATTTATGAGAGAGGATGTTTATTACTCAGCACTGTGAGTGTTATGATCTAATGATGGGCCAGTAATATCAGCAGTTTGATAAAATTAAAAAAATGGTTCAATTTTGTTAAAATTTTCCTACATGTTCATGTTTTGCTGAGCTTGGAATCATAATTTGGTGGAATTAATGGTATTTTCAGGGCCAGGATGCTCTTCTATTGGTTATGGGGCTGCTCAGGAGTTGGGCCCATTTTTTGTTCGGAGCAGTGGGCCCAATCTCTCACACAACGCCTACTCATGGAATAAAGGCAAGCTTTTTTTTTTTTTTTTCTCTTACATTCTTAATTATTCTGTAAACAAACTAAAACTAAGAAAAATAAAGAAGGGGTCTGATGGCCGATCGGAGCCGTCAGATACACTTCACGATTCATACTGATAACTTTAAGATTCATGCGGATCAAATGCGCAAGAATCACACACACAAAGAAAGATTGATACTTAAAAAGTCTCTTAATTATTTTTGTGATCAACTGTAGTGGCAAATCTGCTATTCCTGGAAGCTCCAGTAGGAGTGGGATTTTCTTATACAAACCGAACAAATGATTTGAGCGAGCTCGGAGACAAACAAACTGCGCATGATTCGTACAATTTTCTCCTAAACTGGTTTACTAAATTCCCACAGTTCAAGTCACATGACTTCTATATAACAGGAGAAAGCTATGCTGGTACAGACCCTTACATCCTTCTTTTTAAGCCTTCCTTTTTCTTTTCTCCTTTTTTTCTTTGGTTTGAATAATTTCTTTTCTGGACCAGATCTTGTTTCTGTTTATTTCTTTCTTTCTCTCTCTTTTTGTTCAATGAAGGACCACATGTTCTTTGCTAGATCATGTGATTGCCATAGCCCACAAATATATTATAACTAAATGTTTTAATGATTGTATGAAGGCACTTGCACTGACAACAACTTTCTGAAATGTAATATAATAGGTCACTATGTGCCCCAGCTTTCAGAGCTTATCTATGAAAGAAACAAGGGATCAACCAAAGAGACATACATTAATTTCAAAGGTTTCATGGTATGTTATCATAATCTAATTATTAATTTACTTTTAAGTATCTATCATGTGAAACCTGTTCTGACATATGCATGGCGCACCTTGCATTGTTAACGGTAATTGAAGCTTTTTATATATTATGGAAAGTAGAGAGATAAAGCACAGAAAGGAAAAGGAAAAAAGAAATTAGCGGAGGCACTGGATAAAAGATTCCAGAGGTATTGTGGTAGAGTGTCAGAGATAATGTACGCTTTTAATTATTCCTTGTGTCCTTTTATTCTTTACCTATTTATTGCTTTAACCAACTAATTTTTCTTTTATTAGTACCAATGATGCAGATGAATTCTTTAGTGAGACAAAATTGGTCCTTGCTAACATGGCATCTCATGTCACCAATTGTGTTCGTATAACAACACAGAAGCATGCATGCTTGGACCATCCTGCATAAAAATACATATAAAGAACTTTCTAGTTATTTATATGTTTCTTATATTACTAATTTCCTTTCATATAAGGATAAGTGTGCAACAAATTACACCTTTTTACATAAACATCCATATTTATGTAGATAGGAAATGCAGTGCTAAATGATCAGACCGACCAGCTGGGGATGCTTGAATATGCATGGAGCCACGCAATCATCTCTGACGAGCTTTACTTGGCAGTGCGAAAGGAATGTGATTCCTTTAAGGAGCAAGAAGAAGGGGGTAAGGCAAGCAAGGGATGTTCCCCTGCTGTCAAGGCATTTCTCTCAGCCTTCGACAATATCGACATCTACAGCATCTATACTCCCGTCTGCCTCTCCTCTCTCTCTTCTCGTGGGTCCCATCGCTCTTCTCATTTCGTCAGGGCTCCTCAGTTGCTATCACAGCATGTATGTAAACTGAACATATTTTCTTCATGCATATATTTACGGTTTGATTTCTTTGTTTGTTTTCTCTTTTTAAAAATGGAACATGCTAAAACAATTTTTCTCAGTTGTTAAAGAGGATAAGATATTAGACGATATATATATATATTTTAGAAAGTACTAAGTAGGTTAAACCCTACTTTATCCGTTTAATTAAACCAATAAAAAGAGTAAAATATTGGACGGTAATTAATGTTGTTAAAACTCCATATTCCAAATAGTTATACTTGTGCAGTGTTGCTGCTACCTAAGAAGTAAGAACCTGTAAACCCGATCATTCAAATACTCCAAGTACCTGTTAGAAATGTTAGAATTTTGAAACATTGATTGTACTAAATAGAAACAGTAAACTTAATAGAGCAATAAACCTTAAAAAATAACTTAATTGAGCAAAAATCAATAAATAAGTATATATATTTTGTGAAACAGGGATTCTGGCACCAGAAGATGCGGAGTCAACCTGCTGGATATGACCCATGTACAGAGGAATATGCTACGATTTACTTCAACCGACCAGATGTGCAACGAGCATTGCATGCAAACGGGACCCACATCTCATACCCTTATTCCCTCTGCAGGTCCCTCTCTTGCATTAAATGAGTCTTTAATTTTCTGATACAGTAAATTTCTGTTACCCATTTCTGTCACCTGTCACTGATAGTTATTCTTCACTGGCCATCTGCCTAGACATAAATGTATTTGTGTTAGATGCTCTTGGTGTTATGTGCAGTTATGAAGTTCAGCAATGTGCCCTTCTGTATTTTACTCTGTTTTTGGTGTAACTTTGTCTGCTATCAACATGCTAGAAATTGAATACAAGTCATCATTCACCACATGCAAATTTTGCTGAAGTGCTGTCTCTCAAAACATTAATATCAGCATCAAGGCACCTATATCATCAACTAGCTAGCATTAATTTTTTTAGAAAAAGAACAAGACATGGTTGCATTATTTGTTCTCACAAAAGTTTTCTGAATTCTTATGAAGAATAATATTTTAACTAAAGATTTTTTTTTTTCTTTTTGTGTACAGTGAGGTGATACGCAAGTGGAATGATTCCCCTCCAAGCGTACTTCCAATACTAAAGAAACTCATGAATGCCGGTTTACGCATCTGGGTCTACAGGTAAACTCCTGCATTTTCGGTATGACAAAAAGGAGGTTCTTAGTATTACATTCTTTAATTTTTAATTATACATTCATACAATTTTTCCAAAAAATACAGATTTTGGTATACTGTAAAAATAACTGGACATGATGCCCAACAAGTGGCCAAAACAATTCTTGCCCCGAGAAAACTGAACACCAAATGTCCAAATGCTTCGTATTCACAGCTAAATTCTGACAAATTAATATTTTTGAAAATGTAGCGGGGACACAGATGGTCGTGTGCCTGTAACCTCTACTAGATACAGCATCAATGCCATGAAACTGAAACCGAGAGAGAAGAGAGGGAAAGCTAGAGACTGGGGCGGGTGGAGAGCATGGTATTACAAGGAACAAGTGGCAGGATGGGTTGTGGAGTATGAGGAAGGCCTGACACTGGTAACTGTTCGTGGGGCTGGCCACCAGGTGCCAGTATTTGCGCCTGATCGATCTCTGTCCTTGGTTTTACATTTCCTCGCTGGCCAGCCTTTACCGTCTGGCCGGTCCAGTTGAAGCCTTATAATGTTATTTATTAACATTAACTCAAATTTTGACTTTTTCTTTTGGGAGACATTAGAATTGCAAAAAGAAAAAATGTTGCTTGTTTCCGAGTCGATTATGTAATGAAAACTTATTTGAATATGAACTCGGTACCACGGTGCAGCATTTCGCACCTCACCTAACTAGCCTCTCTAGTTCATTTTTCTCTATTTCTTCATGGGATGCTTACTGAAGAATCTATACTTGAAATCATTTGAATTTGTTTTACAGTATATACCTAACTGAGGCCGGTCCAGTTGAAGCCTTATATTAGGTTATTTAATTATTTTAAGTGAGCATCTAACTATTCTCCGTAACAATTTCTCATTTCATCCCCCAGTCATTAACTACTTCAATAGCTGCTAACTACCTGGGGGGACCACTTGCTATATGGAGAACACATAATATTTGAAAGATTTTACAACTGACGCGCGCAAGTATTCGTCTATAACACATCAAGTATCCATACCTAATATATCAAGTATTTTAAAAAGAAAACTGGACACGTTTTTAGAAGTGAGATTTTTTCTTCTTCATTCAGTCTAATCAATATTTTTTACGATAGGTATGAATTTTGCAAATCTAAAACCACTAATATTTTTGACATAATTTTATCTTTAAAATAAGATCCATGATAATTTACTTTTGAATTGTCCATTGTACAAATATTTATCCTCGTCGTGCAAGTGCAAATATAAAAGCTGGACACATCACTAATCCATATTTTACATGTTTTTAGAGGTGATTTTTTTTTCTCCGTTCAATTTAACCAATATTTCTGACGATCTATGAGGAATTTTGCAAATCTAAAACTACGAACGTTTTTTTACACAATTTTATCTTTCAAATGAGATCCATAATGACATACTTTCGAGTTATCCATTATACACGTATTCATCTCTTATCGAGAAAGTATTAATCCTCGTCGTGTAAGTGTAAATATAAAAACTAGACACATCACTCATTCATTTTTTACACCTTTTTAGTGGTGAATTTTTTTTGTCTGTTCAATCTAACCAATATTTCTGATGATCTATGAAGAATTTGAAAATCTAAAACCACGAACATTTTCTACACAATTTTATCTTTCAAATGAGATCCATGATGACATACTTTCGAGTTGTGTATTACACAAGTATTAATATCTTGTCACGCAAGTATTCATATATAAGATATTAAGTATACATTTATACACATTGAAGTATTCATATTTAAGACATCAAGTATTCATTCATATATCTCTATTTTTTTATCAAAATTTATTTTTATGTCATTTATTTAATACGCAATGACATAATTTACCATTAATAAAACTTTGTTCTTTGTAAAACTCACTACTTCATGAGGAAGAAAAACATAAACATAAAAATGATTAATTGCATATACATATACAAAATTATTTTGATACGATCGACAGTGACGAATATGACCCGGTAAAGACGTGCTCTAGTATTCATTCATACGCATTGAAGTATTCATTCATACATGTTGAAGTATTCATTTCTGGCAAAGGCGTGCTTGATTGGAATGGCGTGACAGATGATCTTCGGCAAAACGGTCGCCGGAGCGGGAGCAGCAGGCATAAAGGAAAAAAACTGAGACGAAAGTATAAGAGGGAGGGAGCTTGTTGTATTTATCATTTCGAGGTGGGAGAGGGTGGGAGGTGGGACAAGGAGGGGAGCTTATTGATGGAAAAACGGAGGCGGAGGAGGAGGTGGGATGCGTGAAGGATGTGTGTTTTGAAAGTTATCTTTTAATAATAATTTATGTGTTGTTCATGATTTTATTACGAATATTATTATTATTCTTGTTCCTTGAGATTTATATGTTATATCTTTGGAAGTATTCAAGAAGATGCTCTTGGTCTTGAATCATAGAACTCCTAAGATGACAAACATTTAATCACTAAATAAGTTCACAATCGTGGTAATTAAGGAGGAACATTAATTACCGAGAAAGATTGTCATGTAGATTAAAGTACATTGAAGTTCTATAAATGTTGATAAAGGATTATCATTTAATTACATGAATATATAAAATGTGTATTTTATATATTGAACATGACCTAAATGAATGGAACATTATATGGATTGTGTTTTCTGTCATTAATGTTTCCATTGTGTCTTTAGAATCTTAGATATGAGATGTGTAGGTTTTTCACATGAGAAACATATAATGTGATTGCTATTTAAATACTATCTTATGATAGGAATAAAATAGCAGTTCGTTGTGTACAACTTGTGCGGGAGAAATCTATATGCTAATATTATCATTGTCCCTCAATTTGAGTTATGATATTACTGGGCCCCTTGGTAAAGTGGAATTATATCGCATGCAATATAACTGATGTAGTTATAATTATAATTCACTTGAGAGACCAAGAAAACGAATATAATGCAAAAATGACACGATCCTATTTTGCATATTATTCATAATATCATGTGACAATGATAGACACAAAATTAGTGGATTAAGTAAATGATTACTATGTCGTTTGGATAACTATAATGTAATGATAGAACCTCTTATAGTCAATAATATAAAGTTTTATATTATTGCCAAGATGACATAGATCCTCTATACGGTCATACCAACTGAAGAGAAATAACAAGTATTTTACATTTCATAATGATGTATAAGATAAAATACATGTGATGAAATGCTAAAATAAAATGTCATAATATGACATGCTTAGACCATAAATAAATTTATGAAGTTATGCAAATATTATTTCGTATAATGTTTGAATACATTATAAGAATAATATAAATATTGTATAATAGAATAATATGAATAATATTATTTGTTCATAAATTAATTTATTAAACCAACCATAAGATGAGATTAAAGAGAGCATGAGATGGCTAAACAAGGCTAGTGGCATTTGTGTAATTGATTCAAACCTTGCACAAAGGGTTGCCCTAACCCTTGCTTATTTAAGGGGGCTCATTTTGGAGAAAAATAAGCTAATTTTCTGCCTATAACACTTGCCAAAATCAGCTCCTTTGAGCAGCCACGTTTTTCCTTTCTCCTTGACCAAAAGTTGAGAAGGTTGCTCTCTCATCTTCTCTTGTTAGGTTTAGCCACCAAGAAATCAAATAGTTTGTTGATTTAAAGATCAAGAGGTGGTTGTATCTAAGCCTTGAACTTCACATCCATCTATCTAAGAGGTGTGGTAGTTCGTTGTTTAGGTTCAAGGTGAACCAAGAGGTGATTCCAAGAGAACGGCGGTTCCAAGAGATCTAGAAGGGAAATCAACTTCCCTCTAACAAGAGATTTGACAATCTCTTTAGGTATAAATTATTATCTCCTCTTGTATAAGAAATAAATAAATTTATTTATTTTTATTTAGTACACATTAGGTGCTTAATGAAATTATTAAGAAGTTTCTTGTTTGTTATTGTCATATAAATAACGTCTTTTGTGTATTGAGCCAAGTGGTGATTGGAAATTTTTTTAATTCTCACCATAGGCATACACATGAAATTCCTACAATGGTATCAGAGCTTTGGCTTATTTTTATGACAATTAGACTATTTAATTAGTGCTAATTTAATTGCACAAGTGTTTAGTTAACTATCTCTCAAGTTTCTTGTTCATAGATTTGTCAATTTTTGTTCTTAAGACATTAAATCATTTTGGTATTGTTTGAATCAAGAATTTTTGTGGATCTAAAATTCCTACATTATTTTATGATATGTAGATGGAGATTCTAAAATAAAACAGGGAGTTTAGACTGTTTTATTAAGATAAACAAAAATAACAAAACAGGTACAGCGCAGTTTTTCTGTGCTCTGTTTTTCTGTTTTTGTTATGATTCAAAATATCATATCTAGAATTTGGCTGAAT